>VMDO01005020.1:5129-117259 GCA_007922755.1 Pedetes capensis
TAGCATTTATTTTTTTTTTTTTTTTTTTTTTTTTTTTTTTGGCAGTGTTAGGGGTCAATCCCAGGGCTTGCAATATGCTGGGGGCGTGCTCTACCACTGAGATACACCTCTGACCTTATGGGATAGTGTTTAGAAACCAATAGCTGAGAGTCAGGTGTGTTTATTCCTAGTGGGATGTCATTGCTTCTAGGCTCTCTCAACAGAAAGAGCTTGGAAATTTATGTATGTATATTATACCATTGTCACCACATGCTTGTGTTTATTTCCATCATCTCTATGTCTGGCTTACCATAAGTTCGTGCTAATAACTCTGATTTCCGTACAGCATTGAAGGATTCATTGTAGCCTACCCCTTTTCTGGTTTGTACTTCCCTTTCTGAGAAACTTGGCTCTCACTAACTATAGATATTTATATATTCCATCCTACTATATAGATATTGGGAGAAGGACCTGGCAACCCCCTCCCAAAAATCAATCTGCCATTGAAAACCCTATGCACAGCAGAGAAGCACTGACAATAGTGTTTCCCATTGTGCAGAGGGTCGCTATGAGTCGGATACTGACTCGACGGCACCTAACAACAACAACAACACTATATAGATAAATCTTAGAATTGTTCATCAATACCCCAGTGAGAAACAGATTTATTAAAATACAGTATCTGTGTACAGTGCTTTTGTCTTTCATACAGTATCCAAAATATTATTGTCCAAAGTTATTTAGGTTACTTCTTTTCTACCCTACCCCATTCACTATGGATTTGTTATTTATATGTAATGGAATTGAATGAATTTGGTTTATATTCCATTTTGATGCTCCTTCCACCATATCCTGGATGGTTTTAATTATTTGCATTTTGAATTTATAAAACATGACTATGGTCTTAAAAGTCAGAGCTATATAAAAGAATAGACTTAGGGCTGAGGATGTAGCTCAGTGGTAGAGTGCTTGCCTACCATATACAAGGTCCTGGGTTTGATCCCCAGCTCTGCCAAAATTTAAAACTATATATAAATGTAAATATATAAAGGATACTCAGAAATATCACACCTTATTTAGCCCTACTACCAGTATCTTCTTCCTATCTATTTCCTGTAGTTAACTAATCCCTTTTTAAAATATTATTCCAGAATTTCTTGTATACAAATGAGCAGAAAGATGTGTATTTCCTCCTCTTCCCTCTCTTTCTTAAGTAGTATGGCATACTTGAAGATAGATACTTTTTGCACTTAGCTTTTTTCACTTTAGAGTATATCCAGGAAATCACAGAAATTATCCTCATTCTTCTTTAGATCTGCAGTTTCCTCAGAATAGAGGTACCATAGATACTTTAGCTACTTTCCTATGTATGAGCACCAAAGTTGTCTTCAATATTTTGCCATTAAAAATAATTCCTGTAATCCCAGTGGCTCAGGAGGCAGAGGCAGGAGGATCTCAAGTTTGAGACCAGAGGCAGTCTGCATAATTTGGCGAGACCCTGTCTCAAAAAAGTAAAATAATGGACCAGGGGTGCAGCTCAGTGGTCCAGCACTTGTACAGCATGCAAGCATGAAGCCCTGGGTTCAACCCCCAGTACCGAATATAATAATAATGATAATAATAATAATAATAATAATAATAATAATAATAATAATGCTGTTATTAATTGTTGGAGGTCTATACCCAGAAGTGAGATTTCTGACTCAAGTGGTGAGTGCATGTATAGTTGGATTGTCATTGTTAGGGTGCTGTCAATTCAGTGTCCCACTCATAGCAAACTTATGTACAACAGGCGAAACAGTATCATCAGTGCTTCTCTGCTACTCATAGGGTTTTCAATAGCTGATTAGGTACTGCCAAGTCCCCCTCCGGAAGGGTTGTTCCAATGTGAATTCCTGCAACAGTATATGAGAGTAGCTGCTTCCTCATAGCCTCACTATCAAAATGTGTGGTCATATTTTTTAGTTTTTTGCCAGTCAGATAAACGAGGAGTGATATTGCAGTGTTTCATTTGTGGTTCTCTAATTATAAGTGAGTTTGAACATTTCTTCATGGTTGAGGGCCAGTCTTCATATCTTTTTTTAAAAAACTGAGCCACTTAATATTTTTTGTATATTTGTGTTTTACAACTTAATAAATGATTCTCATGATGACTGTCGTTACCATGGGCTATTTGATAGTATTCAGAAACATCCTAGTAATAGTGGGATTTTTTGAGAGGGGGTGGTGCTTAGGGGTTGAACCCAGGGCCTCCCACATACTTTGTAAGCACTCTGCCACTGGGCTGCACCCCTAACCCATTTTTCACTTTTTGTCTTGAGACAGGGTCTTGCTAAGTTACCCAAGGCTGCCCCTGGCCTCAAACCTAAGATCCTCCTGCCTCTGCATCCTGAGTTGCTGGGATGACAGACGTGCACCACAATGCCTGGCTCAGTAGCGGTTTTCCTGACTGTTTTTTGGTCTTCAATAATACAAGCTATTACTTGTAATGCCTTGACAGGAGGTCCTGTCAAGCCAGTATGACTGCATTTATGCCCTGTCATTTTCAGGGCTGGTGACAATCTGGGCTTACCTCCCTAGCCTCCTACTGTCATGAGACCCAGTTCACCTACATTTCTCCTCAGTGACAATGCTTTTGGTAATAGCACCCAACATTGGATACAGTGGGGTTAAGGGATTCTTTTTCACACCAAGTATTGACAGGCCAAAGGGGCTTTCAGTTCAGGATGTGTCACGTGGGCCTTCTGGGAATGTAAGACCACTGGTCTGATGAACCTTTCATATGTAGGTGGTTTCCTCATAAGACCACCTCCAGCAAAGCAAACCTGAGTTAACACCCTTCTCCATGCCTTCTTTTTTCTCTTTCCTGTTTGAATAACTTTTTTCCTAGTACCGAGGTAAAGCAGGGGTTGAACTCAGGGCTTTGTGCATGCTAGGCAAGGGCTCTACCACTGAGCCACATCCCTAGCCCTCTTTTTCATTTTGTATTTTGAAACAGGGTCTCACTAAGTTACACAGACTACCTCTGGCCTCAAGCCTGTGATCCTCCTGCCTCAGCTTCCTGAGACACTGGGAACGTAGATGTGTGCCACTGTGCCCAGCTTTGTTTGTATAACTTTTAGTGCTTCTGTTTCTCTGTGGGCGTGAACTCTTTCCCATGGCAAAGGGACTTCTCATTTTACCATCTTTTATTTTCACTTTTGTTTAATCATATTGGAAAGTACTTTCACACTTGGGACTATCCTCTGCCCAGAAGATAGAGAAGCACTGCTCCTGTGGAGTCTTTTCATCCTTTTTGTTTGTTTGTTTGGTGTTTCTCTTTTCATGCATCTTGATAACTTTTTTTGGGGGGTGGGGTATTGGGGATCAAACCCAGGTCCTTGTACATTCTGAGCATATGCTCTACCACTGAGATACACTTTCAGCCCTGATAGGTTTTTAATTTGTATTTTCTCAGCATGGTGCTATTTATGGTAGATCTTGTCCTTCAGAACAATAATTTTTTTCACCCTTTTTGAACATTCAAGAGCCCCTTGACTTTCTTTCTTTGTCAGTTCTTTATGGTAATCCAAACAGTATCCATAGCCCTTTATGGTATAATTCAATATACTCATTTTGCAGCCTGGTGACAGCTGTAGCGCCACCAGGTACAGCTTCCAGGGTTTGAAGAATCTCTCAGTTTTTAGGTCTCAGAGATCCATGATGTAACTATGCATAGTCTGAAATAAGGAAGAGCCATCTCTAATCCATCTTTTGTTTGCATATGAATTGTCTATTCTTTCTCCCTTGCTTCTATTGTGTTTTTGGTCCTGTGTACCTCAGCCTTTCAAATTCTTCATCTATTAGGAGTATTAGCCTTTTATTTGCAATATATTATGAATATTTCCTTCTAGTATGCCAGATATATATATACACACATACACACACACACACACACACACACACACACACATACTTTTTTTACCTTTTCTTGTGCTCATCTTGTAAGGTCCACCTCAGTTACTGGACTAGGTTGAAGCATCTCCAGCATTCTAGCTTGGAAGTTTACTCTCTCCTCTGAAACTCCAGAGTACTTAAAATTTGTCTTTCAAAGTAGTTGTTATCTTTTTGTGGAGCACATCCTCTTTCACCTGTGTTTTAGTTATTTCTTCCTACTAGGATTCAAAACTCTTTAAGGATAAGGTCAGTATTTTTTTCTTTCTAGCCATGGTCTTGTGCTCATCAGATACTAAGTGAATTTTTCAGATACTTAGGGTATACGTGAACAAGTAAATCAGAAATATGGCTTATGACTAGTAGCAGAAGAGCTATTCAGTGTTCACCTGAGGAAGTGTGTGCCTACACTTGCGGATATGCATGTGTATGTTATGTTCATGCACATGAGGGAGCTGGGAGGTGGAGTGTCCAGCAGCAGAACCTGTTACCATACCATCTCTCGATAAATCTCAGCTATTTAAAGCAGGGGGCTGGGATTTAGCTCATTTGGTAGAGCGCTGTGCTGCAGTGTCTGAGGCCCTGAGTTCAATTCCCAGCACTGCAAAAATGGGAGAAGGGCCTGGCAATCCACTCCCAAGGCAATCCCGAAACAGTCAGCCATTGAAAACCCTGTGAGGGTCGCTCTGAGTCGGATACCGACTCCATGGCACCTAACAACAACAACAACAATTTAAAGCAGACAAGGAATGTGGTAGTGGCAATGACCTATGGGGACATCCACCTGGAAACATTCATTTTTTAAATTCCTCCTAACACAGATTTGGGAGAAGGACCTGGCAACCCACTCCCAAAAAAACAATCAGCCACTGAAAACATTATGAAGAGCAAAAAAGCATGACAATAGTGTTTCATCTGTTGTACATAGGGTTGCTGTGAGTCGGACACTGACTCGACGGCACCTAACAACAACAACAACACATGTTGACCATTGCTATGTAGTTGTATATCTATATTCCAATGATCATAAAAACATTAATGTATATACTATGAGTTTTATAATTTTATTAGTTTATTGATGTGTATTTATTTGCTGGGACTGATATAACAAAATAACACACACCAAATGACTTAAACAATAGAAATTTATTGTCTCACAGTTACATAGGCTACACTTTCAAACTTCAGATGTCAGCAGAATTGGTTCCATCAGAGGGTTGAGAGAAAAAATCTGCTCCAGGCCTCTCTTGTTGGCTTATAGATGGCCATGTTCAAGTTCACATGAATTCTCTTATCTCTTGATGTATATATTATTGGTATGTGTGTCTGTCTCTATATCTTCTTTTCTTATAATAGATCCTAGTCATAGTGCACTAGGGCCTACTCTAATAACTTCATTTTAACTCAGTTGCCTCTGTCTCCAAACAAGGTCACACTCTGTGGAACTGAGGGCTGGGACTTTGCTATATGAATTTGGAGGGAAAAGGGACTACATTCAACCTTTAACAGTCTACACACCACATTAGAAAGGGAGCCTACTCAGGCACAGTGGTTCATGCTTTTAATCCCAGCAACTCAGGAGGCTGAGGCAGGAGGATCACAGGTTCAAGGCCAGAGGCAGTCTGCATAGCTTATTGAGACCCTGACTCAAGATTAACAAAAATTAAAAATGTACTGAGGGTGCAGCTTAGTAGTAGAGTACTTGGAATATGTGTGCGAGGCCCTAGGTTCAACCCCAAGTACTACAAAAAAAAAAAAAAAAAAAAGAAAAGAAAAAGAAAAAAACACAGCCTAAAGTTATTTATCTTTGCTTTGGGAAATTATAAATAACAGGGCTTTTGGTTGGTGATATGTTCTCAGTGGGTCACAGCACGGGAGTGTGTTGTGTGCAGGATGTCAACATGTATGTATTCAATACCGTGCTAAGAGGCTGTGTTAAACTTAAAATTGTGAATTCACATTGTTCTGTCTTCAACATAGGTGCCAGAATTCCCAGAAGACCTTGGATGTGTGTTGAGACCTGAGAGCTCAGGAGTAGCGTACGAAGCTGCCACTGTGGAAGTCGACATGTCTGCGTCCATCACACTGCAAGTGCTGATGACCACCCCAGGGAATATTTCCTGTCTCTGGGTCTTTAAACACAGCTCCCTGGCTTGCCAGCCACACTTTGACTTACAAAACAGGTGAGAGAGGTGGGGGTAGCAAAACCACAAGGATTTCTGGAGCAATACTTTCTTGTGTAAAATGTGGTTCATTTGGATTCCTCTCAGGTTTCTGTCCATGTCCCTGTAACTTTTTTTTTTCTTTTGTGATGGAACACAGGGCCTTGCACATGCTAGGTGAGCATTCTACCACTGAGCTACGTCCTCGGCCTCTTTGTAACTCTTGTTGTTGTTGTTAGGTGCCATTGAGTAGAATACTGACTCATATCGACCCTCCATACAATAGGCGAAACACTATTGTCAGTGCTTCTCTGCTATTCATAGGGTTTTCGATGGTGGATTGATTTTTTGGGAGTGGGTTGCCAGGTCCTTCTCCCAAACCTACAGGGTCTGGTGTTCCCAGGTGGTCTCCCATCCAAGTACTAACCAGGCCTGACCCAGCTTAGCTTCTGAGATCTGATGGGATCAGATGCCACAGGGCTATGGCTGCAGGCTTGTAACTCTTACCTCCAGTGAAATAAACTAGAGTTAGGGCATGACGTTATACATCCACCAAATCCCCTAGGATATGGAACACAAAAAGTAAATCCTAATGTAATCTATGCACTTCAGTTAATAATAAGGTGTCAATATTGGTTCACCAATTATAACTAATATACAGCATCTGTGCAAGATATTATCAACATGGGAAACGATGTGGTGGGAAGGGTGTATGCGGGATCTCCTGTACTTTCTGGTCACTTTTTTCATAAATCCAAAACTCTTCTAAAAAATAAAATCTATTAATTAAAAAGTTTATATATAAAATTATATATATATATATATATATATATATATATATATATATATATATATATAGAGAGAGAGAGAGAGAGAGAGAGAGAGAGAGAGAGCGAGAAGTGACTGTTGAGTGGCTGGTAAATTGTAAAACAAATAGCAAAGCTGTGGATGGTGGCTCACGCCTGTAATCCCAGCAATTTGGGAGGCAGAGGCAGGAGAATCGCAAATTTGAGACCAGAGGCAGTCTGCATAATTTAGTAAGACCCTGTCTCAAAATAAAAAGTAAAAGAATGGGATGGGGGTAGAGCTCAGTGGTATAGTACTTGCAAAGCACGCAAATGTGAGACCCTGGGTTCAACCCCCCAGTACAAAACAACAACAACAAAAACACAGATAGTGAAAGAATACTTAGGATTTTTTAAAGTATCGTGTTTTTAAATTATCTTTTGTTTTAAAGATAACAAGTTAGGGCCTGGAGATGAAGCTCAATGGTAGAATACCTGTCTAAAATGCATATGGCCCTAGTCTTGATCCACAGCGCCTCAGAAAAAAAAAGAAGTTAGAAAGTTTTCATTTTATTCTAAAGAAACTCTCTGTGAAATGGTTGAAGATAGAAATTTTGGTCTTGTCTATTTTGTTTCACAATATGATAAAAAGAAATACAACGGTGTCGGGCCTCTACCAGAGGCAAGGGGGGTGGGTGCTGTGAATAGCAGGAGAGGGTGCGGCGGTATATGGAGAAGGTCTCAAGGACACACTCGGGGAGAGCTTCAGAGAGTCAAATCTGTTTATTTTAAGGAGAGGCTCAGCTTATATAGCAATGGGTAAAGTGAAAATAAGAAGGTATTGGGTCAGAATCGTGCTATGTAGCAAGAGCCAGTGTGCTTGTTGAATTAGATCACCCAGTAAAGCTTGGGCATGCCGTAGGCAAGCCCAGGAAAAGAGGAAACAGGCAGGAGAGTATGTGAGGACAAACAAGGTTGGCAATGGTGACTGTGTCATCACATGGGCCTGTGTGACTGGGTGTGCCTCAGGTCACAGACAAATAGGTTTAGTGTGCTAAACCTGAGAGGCCCATACGTAGGCAAGGTACGCCTCAGCCCAGCCCTTGTCCTTCCCCACACAATGGTATGTTATAGCCACAAAATATGTTAGTAAGACATTGATCTGTGAGGCATGTTTGCCTCTTTATCCAGAAAAAATATTTGAGCCAAGATTCATGGATAATGTCTAAACCTCTAACTCTGCTGACTGCTTCCCGCATCGTCCTTCTCCTTTTGCTGAGACCAGCTAGGGTGAGGGGCAGAGGCTATTTAGATGCCTACTTCATGACTCTAAGACCATCTTTCTTTTTAATCCTTGAGGATGTTCTGGTGCCCCACAGCCGTAGACAAAGCATGGTCTTTTCCAGAAATGGTGCAGCAAATGGTACCCCAAGGGTCTGTTGAGGCATCCTGCCCCTGGACTGAGGCATTATAGGACGTTTCTGTGACTGACTTGTACCAGCGATGTGTTTGTGTTTGTTCTTTAATGTCAAACAAATTCTTTGAGCAATTTCTCAGGACAGTGGGTATATCCCGAAGTTTAGTTCTAAATCTTGGAACACATTCATTTTCCTTTCCTCTTTTGAGACTGTTTTAGTCACTTCTGTTTATTTGATTACTTTTATCTTGGGGTGAAACCAAAGCACTCTTCTATTATGAATTTTGGCCTCAGGGGCTGGGGGTGTAGCTCAGTGGAACAGTGCTTGCCTAGCATAAACCAGGTCCTGGGTTCAATCCCCAACACTGTAAAACAGAAATAATAATTTTGGCTTAAAGACATACGTTGACAATCCTACTAAAATTTTATGCTGTAATGGTTCTGGATTGAGATAAAAAAGTAAAGAATCAAAATAGGGTTCTTTTCACTCCACAGAGGTTGCTTTCCTTGCTTTGGACAGGCAGCCTACTTTACTAGCCCATGTCATAGTTGTCCTGTAGGTTAGTTAACTTAGTACTGAAAAATGTTTATTGACATTTTCACGGTGGACAATTATAAAAAATTTATATCTGCACTTGGACTCATGGGCAGAAAGATTGAACTTAACTTTTTAAGAGTTCAGAGTTCATAAATCATGGCTGAGGGTGCAGCTGTCCAGCATGTGTGAGGTTGTGGGTTTTATCCCCAGCACTGTAAAATGAGGGGGAAAGTTTTTAAGTAATACTATTGTTGTTAGGTGCTGTCAAGTCAGGTCTGACTCCCAGCTACCCTATGTACAAGAGAACGAAACACTCCCCCACACTGTGCGGTACCCAGCACTATTGACAGTGCTTCTCTGCTATTCAGAGCATTTTTAATGGTTGATTGTTTTGGGAGTGGGCTGCTGGGTCCTTCTCCCTAGCCTGCAGCACTTGGTATTTCCAGGCAGTCTCCCATCCAAGGACTAACCAGGCTGATCCTGCTTAGCTTCCGAGATCAGACAGGATTGGATGCCAGAGTGCTATGGCTGCAGACAAGTAATACTAAGAGAGTAAATAGTTCAGAGAAAAAATCACCAAAATTGATTTGGAGAAGCAAATCAAATATCTGTCGTACCAATTCCTCTGTGTCAATGTAGGCCCAGGCACTCTTGAACCATGTTGCCTGGTAAACTGAAGCAGGGCTCCTCCACAATGACATGAACTTGGATTGCCTGGGGAGCTTGTTAAAATGCCATTCTGAGCCAGCAGGTCTGAGGGAGGCCTGAGATTCTGCATCTTTGTCAATCCCCAGCTGATGCTAACACATTGAGTAGTAAAAATCTAAAAGTCAGAAAGTGTGAATTTAAATCCAACATCCCTCCATAAACTGCTAGAGAGCACTTGAAACTTTAAGGAGAGTGGGTATCATCATATTCACCTCAGAATGATCCATTAGAAGAGACTGCCCTGAGCCTAGTTCACCTTTACCAATTATCTGAAAAATTGAAATGACTGACATACAGACACCTTTCTCCTTATACTATTTGGTATGTCAGTGCAATTATTACATCACAGGAAAATGCCTTGTGTCAAGAATTGTTTGAATTCTTTCATTTAGAGAGTGGGGCGCATGAGCACACTAGAACATTCTTCCCTGCCCTCCCCCACTTTTTTTGTGGTACTAGGGGTTGAACCCAGGGCCTCGCGCTTGTATGCTCTGCAAGTGCTGGACAACTGAGCTGCATCCTCAGCCCATTTTTTTTTACTTTTTGAGACAGGGTCTCGCTAAATTACGCAGACTGCCTCTGGTCTCGAACTTGCGATCCTCCCGCCTCCACCTCCTGAGCCACTGGGATTACAGGCATGCGTCACCACGCCCAGCCCCCGCCCCCCTTTTTTTGTGATTTAGGAGTGTTGAACTCAGGGCCTTGGGCTGCTTTGCCAGCGCTCTACTGTTGAGCTGTACCTCCAGCCCATGTTTTTACTTTGTTTTATTTTGAGATAGAGTCTCACTAAATTACTCAAGCTGTCTCTGGCCTTGAACTTGCAATCCTCCTTTCTCCACCTCCTGAGCTGCAGGGATTACAGGTGAGCCACCACCCTTAGCTCTAGAATTTCATCTCAGTGTATCTTGCTTGTATAATCACTGGGTTCTGCAAATGGGGCCCTGAAGCTGGTGACCAGGCGACAGGGTAAATATGATCATGGTAGGTGCTCTGTCACTGAAGGGAATAGAAGAGAACATGAGTTGGTGGTGCTGGGATGGTGCTCACTCGCTTTCAAAGATGAGACTAGAGAGAAGTCAAAGTCAGACAGTGCTCAGGCTGAGTGCGCAGCGCACAAGAGAAGCCGTGGTCCCCACAGAGCAGCCCTAAGTGCCACTCTTCCTGGCAGCCACCCACCTGCCTTCTGACTCGGTATGAAATTTTGTTTTGAGTGTCACACATTTTCCAAAGTAACCAGTTCTCTTTCCTGCTTTGCAGAGGAGTTGTTTCCATGGTCATTTTGAAAATGACAGAGACCCAAGCTGGAGAATACCTACTTTCCATTCAGAGTGAATCTGCCAACTATACGATATTGTTTACAGTGAGTATAAGAAGTAAGTCCAGCTTGCTACAAGGTATTTTCAGTATTCCAGAGAAGTGCTTCAGAGCCCATTTGATGTTGACCTGCAGCACTAGACACAACATTAAGGCTTCTCTCAATAGGTAGCTGAGTTGACTGAATTCACTTCAAAGTATCCACATAATGCATTGAGGACTGAGAATTGCTGGCATGTTCCCTTGGGCTCTCAGAATGTGAATGCTCTTTACAAACCTGAGACCTCCTCCATTCAGGGCCCCCATTTTTTTTTTTTTTCAGTAGTGGACAGAAGGCAGGGAAGAATTGGAAAACATTTCACCCTTAAAATCAGAAGTCCTGGTTTCTAATTCTGATTCTGATACTCTCACCTTGAGTCGCTGAATCTCTCAGAACCTGAATTTTTTTATCTGTTAAAGGAGGATAAAAATACACACCTCCTGGGATTGTAAGGTCTCAGCATACCCCACCAGAACTCTTTGGCGTGATGAGTATGCTCTATGCCTGCTCTGGCCACATGTGGCCACTAGAAAGCTTGAAATGTGGCTAGTTTAACAGAGAAACTGAAGTTTTAATTTTACTTAGTTTTAATTAGTTACAAGATGAATTTAAGTGGCCACATACAACTAATGGCTACTGCACTGGAGAGTGCAGGTCTATGCAAATACCAGGAAAAATACAAATGTTCTCACCTCCCTAGGTCTGTGCTTTTTGCCCCACCTCACCTTGGGCCTTGTGTGTGGTCCTATACTCAAAGCTCCTAGCAGAAGAGACATCTTCAGATTCCCAGAGGGTCATCTGTTGGGGGTTAAGGGTAGGGTGTTAGGTTCCACAGTCAGCCTGTCAGGCAAAATCAGAATTCATCCAAATTTGTTCTGAAAAGCCCGTCGATGACTCTGGAACTAGAAAGACCAGAGGCCTGGAAGCATCAAACCCAAGAGGTGCCTCGTGTTTGTCTTTGCTTGGATCTTGGTCCCTGTCCCCTTGCTAGTTCACCAGCCCCCATTGTAAGCCTGTGCTCCAGGTTGGGAGAGGAAAGGAAATTTTTCATTCTCTCTCCACCCTGTCCCTCTTGCCAAGGATACAGGGTTATATAAAGTAAGTGGGGAGTTGCTGAGTTCCTATTATATTTAGGGTACTTTCCTTTCACTTAAAGTTTATAGTGTAAAACCATAACAATAATCATTCAAGTAAATTATAACATTTTTATTTTTATCTTTTTATTTTTATTTTTTCATTTTTTGCAGTGCTGGGGATTGAACTCAGGGGCTTACAAATTCTAGGCAAGTGCTATACCATTGAACTATACCCCAGCCAAATTATAACATTTTTTAGCCTTTTGCTACACAGCAGGGGTGAAAACAAAAACAGAAGAGAGAGACTTGGCAGTAGTCAGTGTGAAAGACTCAATCATGAGCTCAGTGTTAACTAAAAATTTGAACCTTGACAGAGTTCATGCAAATATAATATATAGATAGCTTAAGGAAATTAAGACTATTATTTTGATTTCTTCATTTTTTCAGATGAATATGGACAAAATAGAGCAACCAAGATAGTGAAGAAGGTGGAATTCCTTAAATTAGGAGCAGCTCAGGGAATTGGGAATGTTTAGCATTTTGAGGAGTAGAAAATAATTATAGTACAATAGAGAGGAAATTCTTTGGGGATTTGAGTTAGAAAAACTGGACTAACTAGTAAAAATGCCTTTTGGATGGTAATTATTTCCCTTGTTTTTAATTTTAAATACTTAAAATATTGTCCTGTGGAATCAAAGCCACATTTAAAAAAAACTACTTTAGGGAATAGAACTGGGACCAAAGGTTAGAACTCACAGAGACAAAAGGTAAAAACCATCATAACATGGGAAAAGACACTTGCGGTTCATAGTCAACAAAGGAATGTCATAATACGCAAAGAGCGTCTATAAATCAAGAAGTAAAATAATATATATTTGTTATGTATGTTGAACAATATATAATATTTTTAAAAATTTATTATAAGGAGACAGATTAAAGTATAGGAAAACTTATATTTAAAAAATTTAGTAAAGTTGGGTGCAGTGGCACATGCCTGTAATCCTAGTGACTCTGAAGGATGAAGCAGGAGGATGGTGAGCTTGAGGCTAGAGGCAGTCTGTGTAACTTAGTGAGACCCTGACTCAAAATAAAAAATAAAAAAATGGGCTGGAGGTGCAGTCCAGTGGTAGAGCACTTGCAAAGTACATGTGAGGCTCTAGGTTCAACCCTCAAGCATGGCTAAATAAATAAATAATAAAATAAATTAATTAAAAATAAAAAAAACCCTTAAACAACTGGAATGATCCACTCTGGAGTGTAGCAAACTCCAATTTTTAGAAAAATTCAAACAATGCCTGTAATCCCACCATTAGGGAGTCTGAGGCAGGAGGTTGTGAGTTTGAGGCCAGCCTGGGCTACATAGTGAGACCCCATCTAAAAAAAAAAAAAGAAAAGAGAAAAGAAAAAGAAAAAGTACAAAAACAAGCAAGCAGGTGTAGAAAGTTTATGTTAAGTGTAGTTGGGAGTGGAAGATGGAGTGTGTGTGTTTGTGTGTGTGTGTGTGTGTGAGACGATCCATTCTGAATGGGAAGCTTAACTAAACCTCTAAATTCTGTTCCAATTCTAACTCCATCCTGCTCTATTTCTGCACTTCTGCATCATAACATATTTGTACCTCGTTCTATATGAAATTATAGGAAGAAAGTTTTATTCTAAACTGCATGTTAAATAAAGAATTGAAGCTATATGTTCTTGCTGGTTTCCTTTTCTCATGAATATCAGTAATTGTATTTTCACATGCCCTCATCCCACTTACTTTAGTTACCTCTGTGGTAGTGGTTGTTGTTAGGTGCCATGGAGTCAGGTCTGACTCATAGCAACCTTCACAGGGGTTTCAGCGGCAGATTGTTTCAGGATTGTTTTGGGACTAGGCTGCCGGGTCCTTCTCCTGTTTTTGCAGTGCTGGGGATTGAACCCAGGGCATCAGAGAGTCAGAGCTGCACTTTACCAACTGAGCTAAGATCTGTGAAATACACAAAGAAACTGGCCAAGAGGATAAATGCTGCTCTGGACATTGCAGACAGAGTTGCATTTCATCTCTTGGCTGGGTAAGGGGGAGCTGAACACACTACTGAGGTATAAAATATTAACTTTTTGTTTGGGGGAGGTGGCACATACCTGTAATCCCAGTGAATCTGGAGGCAGAGACAGGAGGATCAAAGTTTCAAGGCCAGAGGCAGCCTGCCTAACTTAGAGATACCCTGTCTCAAGATTAAAACATTTTTAAATAAAGAGGGTGGAGGTGCAGCCCAGTGGTAGAGCACTTGCAAAGTATGTGCGAGGCCCTAGGTTCAGTCCCTCCAGTACCACACACACACACACAAAAAAAAAAAAAAAAAAGAGAGAGAAATTAACTTTAAAAAAATTACGTAAAAATTCTTTGTTGAGGGAGCTGCTAAGACAAGTATATTTAAATATTAAGTGTTAACAATTTATGATGCTTTAGATACGCTGCTGTACACATTAAGAAGACCTTACTTTAGAAAACTGGAAAATCAGGACGCCCTGGTGTGCATATCTGAGAGTGTTCCAGAACCTATTGTGGAGTGGGTGCTTTGCGATTCACAGGGCGAAAGGTAGGGTGTGAATTAAGGTAACTGCTGCTATTATTATTATTTTTGGTCTTTTTCTAATGCAGTTGACACGATACCATATGTAAAATTTAATTTATCCCCATTTCAGCAAAGAACTTTGGCTCTTTAAATGTGAGGAATGACTATTACGGGCTTTGCAGGGAGCAAGGTGAGGGATTGTTTAAGTACAGGGGCCTTTGAGATCTCCTTAAATGAACTTCAGGGTTCTCTTCCAACATTATACTACACACATAAAAGCCTTTTTTTTTTTTTTTTGTACTTTTTGAGACAGAGTCTCGCTAAATTATGCAGACTGCCTCTGGTCTCTAACTTGTGATCCTCCTGTCCCTGCCTCCCCAAGTCGCTGGGATTACGGGTGTGAGCCACTGCACCCAGCATAAAAGCCTTTTTAAATTACAGGATTTTTTGGCTCCCTGAACACCTAGTTGGGGAAAAAAAGAAAGGTACTGATTTTCAACTATGATTCCCTGATAAGTAAGAAATTCCCTGTGACTAAGTGTTTAATTTGTGGCTATTCTGCTTATTCTGGGAAACCAATTTAGTATAATTGTTTAAGGACAGAGAATCTAGAGCTAGATACCCTGGCTTTGAACACTGGTTTGCTTAGCAGTTGTGTGGCCTTAAATAAGTTAATTAGCCCTTTCTCTACCTCATCAGAAGAATGTGGGTAGTAGCAGGCACTCACCTGATAGGATTGTTTGATTAAATGAGTTGATCTTATGTGAAGCACATAGAACGGTGCCAGGGAGATGGTAAGTACAGAGTAAACGTTTGCTTTTGTTTTTCATATGTGCCATAGCTGGGTTCCCAGGAATTAAGAATTCATGCAGCTTGAACTAGTGAAAATCTACTATACTATTTTTTTTTTTCCTATGGGACAAAATAGAAGAAGAAAAAGGTAAAAAAAAAAAAAAAAAAAAAAAAAAAAAAAAAAAAAAAAAAAAAAAAAATCAGTTTCCCAAATGATATGAATGTGATCTCAAATGTTAGAAGGAGAAAGTAGATGATCTGAAGCACACATATACATGTAATGTGTGTATAGGGGGAAAAAAAGACTGGCAAAGTAATCAACAGTTATCTCAAGGTGATAAGAAGTTAGGTAATTTAAAATTCTTTTCTGTGGGTTTTTCCGTATTTTCCCACCTTTCTACAAGAACCTCATTATTATTGGCCTATAAACAAGGAAGGATGCAGGAACAAAGAAAAGAGCCACTCTGCTCAAGAGATGGAGACAAGAGTGACCCCATGCAGACTCTAAGCCCTATATCCACCGGAGGAAAGGTCATGGCGGGGAAGCTCTCATTAGGAAACAGTCTGTTTTCTGCTCTATTGAATCCTGGGGTGGTCTTGGCTTCCGCTGTGGGTGACACCTCTGCTTTCCTCCTTGGTTTGCTTTGGGAACCATGGTGCTTTGGGTAGCTCCAGCCTTTCTCCCTTTCTCCCTCTCCCTAGTTGCCCTCTTCTGGGTTTGGAAGAAAAAGATGCTGACCTTGTCTAGCTGCATTTAAGTGACATTTCTCCTGTCTCTTTGTTCTCTGTCTTCTTTCTCAGTTCTTTCATTCCTTCCCTGTCTTTAAACAACCACCAAAAAATAAATCACCAAGCAAAAGAAAATGTATTTTATCAAGCAATATTCTAATTAATTGAGATAATGAGTCCCTACCTGTTGGTTAGCCTGCAGCTGTAGCCTTGTGGCATATGATCCCGTCAGATCTTGGAAGCTAAGCAGGGTCGGGCCTGGTTAGTACTTGGATGGGAGACCGCCTGGGAACACCAGAAGCTGTAGGCTTAGGTGAAGGACCTGGCAACCCTCTTCCAAAAAAATCAATCTACCATTGAAAACCCTATGAACAGCAAAGAAGCACTGACAATAGTGTTTCACTTGTTGTACTCAGGGTCGCTATGAGTCGGATACCAACTCGACGGCACCTAACAACAACAACAACAACCTGTTGTTTAAGGATAGAGAATCTACAAAGTCTGAAAACACAGATTTTGGGTTTACCTTTTGACCTGCTCTTTGATCCCTTAAAACAGGCTCTAGAACCTGTAACTTTGTTCTTCTCCTGAACATTTGTCTTTTTTTATTTTTTTATATTTGGAGTGCTGAGGATCAAACCCAGGGCCTTGCACATGGCAGGCAAGGCTCATACCGCTGAGCTACATCCCCAGCCCAAATTGTCATTTTAAAATGTTTTGTCAAAGGACATTTATTTTCTAATTGCAGCTGTAAAGAAGAAAGTCCAGCTGTTGTTAAAAAAAGAGAAAAGGTACTTCATGAATTATTTGGAACAGACATAAGGTGCTGTGCAAGAAATGAACTGGGCAGAGAATGTACCAAGCTGTTCACAATAGGTAATGCTATGATATCATGTACTTTTATTTTTAGTGACTGTTCCTTAGAAAACTATCTGGGACTAATAGCAACTGCTTAGGTAATCGTTCAACTTCAGAAATTGTTTCTTTTCTTTATACCATTTTGTTTTGTTTTGTTTTGTTTTGTTTTGTTTTACTTAGACGCTGGAGATTGTACCTAGAGCTTCCTGCATACTAAGCACTCACTCTATACTGAGCTATACTCCTTGCCCCCTTTACACAATTTTAATGCATACAATGGCAAATTTCTTCACCAAAGAGAAGCCAGTCTCTAAAAAGATTATGTTATTAATGTAGTTAGAAACATTGGAGATGTTAAAATCTTTGTTCTTCAGGATGTTCAATACATATTTTGTGATGAGGAAAAAAAATCTCTTTCTTTTTCTTACTTGGGATGTTTTCATATTCTAGATCTAAATCAAACTCCTCAGACTACCCTGCCCCAATTATTCCTAAAAGTTGGGGAACCCTTATGGATAAGATGCAAAGCCATTCATGTAAACCATGGATTTGGACTCACGTGGGAATTAGAAAACAAAGCCCTTGATGAGGTAATGCTATGAGGTTATATTCTGTGACTGCAGGAACAATGAGCTAATAGTACAGGCTCAAAACATTAAATGCAAACTCTGTTTTATTAACACCTAGGGCAGCTACTTTGAGATGAGCACCTATTCAACAAACAGAACTATGATACGGATTCTGTTTGCTTTTGTATCATCAGTGGGAAGAAACAACACTGGATATTACACTTGTTCCTCCTCAAAGCATCCCAGTCAATCAGCTTTGGTTACCATCCTAGGTAATGCAGGCTGCTCATATAATCCTTATTCATATTTTTAGTTGCTTTTAGTATGGAATGTGAGGTAGGCAATACAAATTCTGATTTTAAAGTGTAACCAAAAGTGATGTAATAGTTGCATAATGGAAAAGCCAATGCTGTATTACTCTGTACCCCACCAACATTTACCAATAAGGGGAGAAAAAATTAAATTAAAAAAATAAAGATATAACATTTTCTAAAAATAAATCTGATTTTAATATAAGGTAACTATTAAAAAACTAATAAGAAATTGAGTTAGAATAGCTTTGCAAAGATGAGCTGCTCACACCCTTCCTTTCCCTATTAATCCATGCTTACCCGAATGCCACTGACTTTGCCTGTGACACATTGTAATGTGACCATCTGTTTGTATACTTTTGTCCTCTGATAGACTATAAGTTTGCTAAGGATGGGGACTGAGAGATGGATGTGGCAATCCACTCCCAAAGCCATCCCAAAACAATCAGACACTGAAAACCCTATGAGGGTCCCTATGAGTCATACCCAACTCCATGGCTCCTAGCAACAACAACAAGGATGGGGACAATCCCTTCTCACCTTGTAGTCCCAGAGCCTGATATAAAACAGGCACTTAATGAAATTCTTGCTCTAAAAACCTACTGCCAGCGCAGTGAGCCATGACTGTGAGAACTATACACACATTGAGAATGGAAATTTCAGCACGCTCAGGTTAGGCTGCAGCCTTTAGCTGTGTGAAAACACAAACAAATGCAGTCATTTCCTTAGCAAACTAAGAAGGAGGTATTCTGTGAGGAAACCTTGTGACCCTTGCTAGCCAGGTTGCTCTTTTCTTTGTAGCTGGAGATTAGTTTATGTGGGACCCAGCCCTAAGAGATTTGCTCTAGCTGAGAGCAGGGTCTTCCAGACTCTGTCCCTGGAGTCTATATGTTTGGCGGCAGTGCAGGAGCCCTTCAGCCTGTTGAAATTCTCTGAAAAACCCATAGATTTATTTATGTATTTATCTGGGAAGAGGGTCAATTATTTATATCCCATTCTTAAAGGAATCTTGACTCCACAAAGTTATGGGCTCAGGATTAGAATTGGGGCTAAGATTCCTCCATTTTCTCTTGGACCATTGAACCTGCCCTGTAGTTTGCCAACATCTGAGCTTTCTTACATCAAGCTGATGAATAAAATTTATTTTATCTTAATACATTTCCATATGAATCTCATGTAACTTGTAAATACATTTTTTTAACAGAAAAAGGATTTATAAACGCTACCAATTCAAGTGAAGATTATGAAATTGACCAGTATGAAGAGTTTTGTTTTTCTGTCAGGTTTAAAGCATACCCACAAATCCGATGTACATGGACCTTCTCTCGAAAATCATTCCCTTGTGAGCAAAGTGGTCTTGAAGATGGATACAGGTGAGTCAACAAAGAACTCTAAGACTTTCTACTTTTAGCACAATTCTCCTTCCTTGTGGCTCTTGAGGACAGTTTGTACTTGTATAAGCAAATTCTCTTATTATGAATATGTGTATATATACATATATGTGTGTGTTGTTGTTGTTGTTAGGTGCCATCAAATGGATGTCTGACTCATAGTGACCCTACATACAACAGGCGAAACAGTATTGTCAATACTTCTCTGCTATTCATAGTTTTCAGTGGCTGATTGTTTTTGGGGAGTGGGTTGCCAGGTCCTTCTCCTAAGCCTACAGCACCTGGTATTCCCCGGTGGTCTTCTTTCCAAGTACTGGGCTCAACCCTGCTTAGCTTCCAAAATCTTACGGGATCAGATGCCACAGTTGTACAGCTGCAGGGTGTGTGTGTGTGTGTGTGTGTGTGTGTGTGTGTGTGTGTGTGTATGTGTGTGTGTGTATATATATGTTCTGTTGTTGTTGTTAGGTGCCGTCGAGTGTCCACTTCATAGCGACCCTCATAGGGTTTTCAATGGCAGGTTGTTTCTGGATTGCCTTGGAAGTGGGTTGCCACATCCTTCTCCCATTTTTGCGGGGCTGGGAATCGAATTCAGGACCTCAGAGACTGCAGAGTGGTGCTCTACCAACTGAGCTAAATCCCAGCTCATATATATGTGTATGTATGTGCATATATATATATCTTTGAAGGGCTGGGGTTCAGCTCAGTTGGTAGACTGCTGCTGTGTCCTAAAGCCCTGGGTTTGGTCCCCAGCACCCCCAAAATTGGAGAAGAACATGGCAATCCACTCCCAACACTATCCCCCAAACAACCAGCCATTGAAAACCCTATGAATAGCAGAGAAGTACTGACATAGTGCCAGGCACGGCACAATGTTGGAGAGTGTTTCATTCTTTTGTACATAGGGTCACTATGAGTCAGACTTGACATGACAGCACTTAAAAGCAACAAGAATATGTCTGTGTGTTTGTGTGTGTATGTGTATATATAATTTGTTGTTAGGTGCCATTGAGTCATATATATATTATTTTCTTTTTTTGTCTGTGGTGCTGGGATGAAACCAGGGCTTCATGTATACTAGGCAAGTGCTCTACCACTGAGTCACATCCATAGCCTTATGATTTATATATTGTTGAGTTGAAATTGAAGACAAGAAAACAGCACACTGTGAGAATACAGTAGGAGTCTTACAGTCACTTTGGAGAATACAGCTAACTGCGTGAAAAACGGCTTGCTAGCAGTGCAAGTGTGGTTCTGTAGCATTTTTTGAGTCACAGCATTGTTACTTCCTATTTGAGGGTCCTGTGCTGTAGGACACTGAGGTTCCCCGAGGGCATTCGTAAGTGATTGAGGAAGTAAAACTCCTTAAAAACAGGGAAACATTACCTATAGCTGTGCTGATTTACGTTTTCAAAATATAAACACAGAAATAGCACAGCCATAAGTAAAGAAGGAAAATTTGGTTTTCCTGGGGATTTAGGCAGCTGTATTGAAGACTCTCTTAAGAGAAAAATTCTTCATTCCCTCCTTGGGAAACAAAACCCAACTTTCCCTCTATGTCTTCTATAGCTATGACCCCTATTATCTCTTAACACTAATCCTTATGTGACATGGTTCAGGCTAGACTATGAGGGACTGAGAGGCACATGTCATCTCTCAGACAAGTTGGTGGTCTGGAATAAAATCATTGTTTCTCAGTATGTGGTCCATAAACCAGCTGTATAAGAATTATCTGGACAAGTGTCTAAAAAATGTGGATTTCTAGCTCCTATTGCAGACATGCCTGCAGCGGTAGCCCTGTGGCATCTGATCCCGTCAGATCTCGGAAGCTAAGCGGGGTCGGGCCTGGTTAGTACCTGGATGGGAGACCCCCTGGGAACACCAGAAGCTGTAGGCTTGGGAGAAGGACCTGGCAACCCCCTCCCAAAAAAATCAATCTGCCATTGAAAACCCTATGAACAGCAGAGAAGCACTGACAACAGTGTTCCCCCTGTTGTACAGAGGGTCGCTATGGGTCGGATACCGACTTGATGGCACCTAGCAACAACAACAACAACATTGCAGACATACTGAATCAGAATTGGGACTGGGAAAACTGGGAAATCAGAAATTTCCCAGATTTCGTTTCTCCTATCCATCCTTCCTTCATTCATTCATTCCTCCTTTCCTTCCTTCTTCCTTCTTTCCTTCCCTCCTTCCATTTTTTAAAGACAGGAATTAGCTATGTTGCCCAAGCTGGCCACAAACTTCTCAGCTCAAGTGATCTTCCTGCCTCAGCCTCTCAAAATAGCTAGGACTACAGGCACCATGCTACATTTTAAATGAAAACTTTTGATGATTTTTGTCATAGATCTAGTCCCGTCCCATACAGCAGCCATCAGCCATATATGGCTATTGAGACTTTAAAATGTGGCCAGTCCAAATTGAGATGTGCTGTAACTGTAACATATACACTAGATTTTAGAGACATAGGTATGAAAAAAGAATGTAAAATATCTCATTTTTATTATAATTATATGGCAGAATTATATGGCAGAATGATAGTATTTTAGGTATATTGAGTTAAATGAAATTAACCATTAAACTTAATTTCACTTACTGCTTTTTACTTTCTTTACATAGCTGGCTAGAAATCTACCAATTGAGTATGTGGCTTTTGTTTGTGGCTCATGATGTATTTTGTTGGAGAGCTCTGGTCTAGACAAAGAGTAAGAGCTAAGTTCTCTTCATCTTGATTCTACTGTTTCATGATTATTGTGCTATGTTTTATTTCCAGAAATTATTTGTAATTGGTCTTTGGATTTTTTTTTTAATTGCAGTTTGAGGATGGAACCTAGGGCCTCGTGTATGCTAGGCAAGCATGCTACCATTGAGCTAATCCCTGAGCCCTGTTTGGATTTTAAACAGAGCTGTAATGCAGGGATCAAGGCACCATTTACTTTCTCTTGTTCCAAGCCCCTAATGTCCAAAAGATTCATTATCAAGATAATAAAGAATGCAGCGTGTGGTCTCTGAGCTGACAAATGCACACTGCCCCTAGCAGGGTTTCTCAACAGCAGCATATTGATCTTTTGGGCTGGATTGCTCTCTGTTGTGGTGGATTGTCCAGTGCATTTTACGATCTTTACCAGTGTCCCTGGCCTCCACCCACTGGATGCCAGTGACATATCTGCTTTCTCAGTTTTAATGACCAGAAATTTCTCCGGGCATTGCCACATGTCTCCTGGGAGGAAAAATGTGCCTGATTGAGACCCCTGCCTTAAAGGGATCACCCCATTGCCATAAGCTATAATTTGGAATCATCAAACTTCTGAAAGAAGCAGGCCGGGGAGTGAGCCCCACTCTAACCTGGTTGAATTGACTCCCAGATAGCCTGGGTTCAGAAGGCTGTCGCATATTACCCTGCCCTTTCTCTATATGGTGAATCAGTGCATCATCTAACCCATTGTTACAGAAGCTCCTAACATTACGGTCCTCTTCAAGAACCCAGTTCAAAGAGATAAAGGATACATTCAATTTAGTTCAACAAATGCCACTTTCATATCTACCTTCTCGTTGGGCTTGACATCATGAGGCGTTCCAAGAGTGACTAAAATTTTGTCTCTCTCCTTCTTCCTACACACTTACAAACATTGCGACTGTGCTGCTGACATCCTGCACAACTGTCTGAGATTTTGCAGAATCACTGGTGAGAGGACCATGTCCTCTCGTGGGTCATGGGCTAATCTAGTGAACTAGTTAATCTCATTTCAACCTGTGGCCATAATCTGCACCCCTGAGCCCTAGTAGTTTTGCTATAGACATAGCCAAGCAAATGACATCAGCCAGATCCTGACTGCTGTGCAATTCTGGACCTGTCTCATTTCTGATTACCTGGGATCATCGTTGCCTCTGTATGTCTAATCTCTCCTGAGTTTATAATTTCTATAAAGATAGGTGCCCTCATTTCTGCATCTCTATGCAATGCCTTGCTCAGGCAGTATCTAGTAAGTAAATGTGTTCGTCATCACCCTGGATAAGCAGCTCACAGTGCACAGTGTGGACCGTGAGTGGGACAGTGGTGTCCTCTTTGCCCTCCAGGAACCATATGTGGTGCTTATCACAGCACCTAACAGTGTGTATTTTACATAAAAGTTCTCAAAGAGGCTACGGTTTTTGTTGGTGCTAATTATGTGCTGGACATTATGAGCTACTTTCCCTAGGCAAAAGATGTATATATAGTGAGATGCATTCCTGCTGTTGTTGCCCAGACTGGCCATGAACACACCATCCTCCCGAGTGGTGGGATTACAGGTGGGCTCCACCAAGCCCAGCTTAAAATGCTCAAAAATATTGAAAAAAAGCTTAACAATGAGAGATATGAACACATCTCTGAGTACTCCAAACATCTTATCCTCTCTGACTTAGGCTCTGTGTGGGGTGGGAGATGACATGAGTTCTTTGCAACTTTTGACTATAAAAAGTTCCAAATTTACTAATAAGCCAAAAGAATGATACAGTTGGCATCCTTGACCCACCACCTAGATTCAACAATTTACTTGCACTGAACTGGGGTGGTGAAGTACAGTAATTTGATCATGTTGCAAGACTTGATCTTATTGGCAGAGTGACACGAGGTTTTTTTTTTTTTTTTTTTTTTTTATCTGTAACCGAAAGCCTGTGTAATAACACAACTCCTGCAGAGGCTCCGGTGTGGTTATGGTCTGTATGCCAGAAGTCTTGTGGCTGCTCCACCTTCGCAGCTTCATTTCTCCAATTTACTTCCTCAAACATCACACCAAGGTTTATTAGGGCTTGCCTTGCGTGTTTGGATTTTTTTTCTTTGCAGTACTGGTTCTTGAACCCAGGGGCTTATACATGCTAGGCAAGTGCTCTACCACTGAGTGGCATCCCCAGCTCCCTTTTTATTTATTTATTTATTTTTATTTTGAGACAGGGTCTCGATAAATTGCACAGGCTGTTTCTGGCCTTGAACTTGTGACCCTCCTGCCTCCTCCTTCTGAGTTACTGAGACTACAGAGGTGCACCAGCATGAATTTGCATTTGATTAAGTTATAACTCCCCAGCCGTTCTGGTAGCCTGGCCTTGATGAAAGATTCCAGGATACTTTACCCATTAGTTTGCATTATTATCTATAGACCTAATAACAGACAGCCTGCAGCGGTAGCCCTGTGACATCCGATCCCGTCAGATCTCGGAACCTAAGCAGGGTCGGGCCTGGTTAGTACCTGGATGGGAGAACGCCTGGGAACACCAGAAGCTGTAGGCTTGGGAGAAGGACCTGGCAACCCCCTCCCAAAAATCAATCTGCCATTGAAAACCCTATGAACAGCAGAGAAGCACTGACAATAGTGTTTCCCCTGTTGGACAGATGGTCGCTATGAGTCGGATAACTCATACGGCACCTAACAACAACAACAATAACAGACACCAAATCTGCAGTAGTTTTTCCCAGTTTCATACTAAAAAGGTAAAAAAAGTATTAGAGTATTATAATTACTAAGTAATCTCTTCTGAAAGACTCTCCTTTGCCTTGCCTATATTTTGTGTTTTCATTTTCCTTGACATATTTAGTTTTTTCCCCTCTATGAATCTCAGTTCTGCTCTATCAGGCACTTCCTGCACAATTCCAGGGTGAACAGCAGTGGGGATGGAGAGCCAGGGGCCTGCTCAGGACACAAACAGGCATGCAGAAAAGTGGGCTCTCAAATACAAGAGGCCTGCAGCCATAGATCTGTGGCATCAGATCTCGGAAGCTAAGCAGGGTCAGGCCTGGATAGTACTTGGATGGGAGGCCTGGGAACCCCAGGTGCTGTAGCCTTGGGAGAAGGACCCAGCAGCCCACTCCCAAAAATCAATCCACCATTGAAAACCCTATGAACATCAGAGAAGCACTGACAATAGTGTTTCCCCTGTTGTATGTAGGGTCACTATGAGTCGGATACAGACTCGAGGGCACCTAACAACAACAACAAATACAAGAAATGATCTGCCGGTACAGAAGCTTGCAAACCTTATGGTGTAGCTTTCTTCCCCTTTTTCTTTTCTTTTCTTTTCTTTTCTTTTTTTTTTTTTTTTTTGCGGTACTGGGGGTTGAACCTAAGGTCTCGCACTTGCATGCTCTGCAAGTGCTGGACCACTGAGCTGCACCCTCAGCCCATTTTTTTACTTTTTGAGACAGGGTCTCGCTAAGTTACGCAGACTGCATCTGGTCTCCAACTTGTGATCCTCCTGTCTCTGCCTCCCGAGCCACTGGGATTACAGGCATACACCACCACGCCCGGCCCTCTTCCCCTTTTTCTGAAGATGAGCCTGAGTGTATACAAAGAAGGAGAGAAAAGATGTTTGAGTCAAGGAAAATACAAAAAGCTCCTAATGAAGACCTATCCCTTTGTACTTTTGTGCTGTGACAGCAGGCCTCACTCCTTTATTCCCCAAAGACCCTGTTCAATTGCAACTTATTAATCACATCGCCCGAAGCTACTCACTGAGACTAAAAGGTAGTTCTCTGAGATTTTACCATGTGGCAGACTCTATGCAGAGTCCTTAATGTGGATAATTTCAATGTAACCCTCACAATCTCATTTTATAAAATATGGAAACTGAGGCTAAGTTTCCTGCCCAGTCACACAGGGCAAAGTCAGTACACTTCATTCACTCCTAGTGTCTGAAATTCCATCTCAAGAGATAATATTTCAGACTCTTTCTATGAAAACACCATGATTTGTTGTTAGGTGCTGTTGAGTCTGGTCTGACTCATAGCATTCCCATGTACAGTAGAACGAAACACTCCCCAACACTGTGCCACACCTGACACTATGTCAGTGCTTCTCTGCTGTTTGTAAGGTTTTTAGTGGCTAGTTGTTTCAGGACTGCTCCAGGACAGAGCTGCCACATCTTTCTCCTATTTTTGTAGTGCTGGATATCAAACCTAGAGCCACAGAGAGTGCAGAGCAGCGCTCTACCAACTGAGCTAAACCCCAGCCCCAAACACCATGATTGTCGTTGTTGTTAGGTGCCATCAGGTTGGGTCTGAGTCATAGCGACCCTGTCTACAACAGAACAAAACACTCCTTGACATTGTGCCAGATCTTCTTTATGTTAAAGCCCATAGTTGTAGCCACTATGACAATCCATCTAGTTGAGAGTTTTCCTTTTTACCATTGACCCACTCTCCCAAAAGTAATGCCCTTCTCCAGGGACTGATCTATCCTGACAATATGTCCAAAATGCATAAGACGGTGTCTAACCATCCTTGTTTCCAATGAGCACTCTGGTTGCTCTTCTAGGATGGATCTGTTGGCTCTTTCGGTATTCCATAGTATATTCAATATTCATATCCAGCACCATAATTCAAAAGCATCAATTCTTCTATCTCCCTTATTCAATATCCAGCTTTCACTAGCATGTGGTGCACCTGGAAATACAAGGGTATGAGTGAGCTGCAACTTCATCTTCACTATGACATCTTTACTTTTCAACACTTTAAAGAGGTCTTTTGCAACAGCTTTTCTCAATGCAATGCATCTTTTGATTTCCTAACTGCTGCTTCCATGGGTGTTGATCATAGAACCCAGTAAAGCAAAATTTTGGACAACCTTGATCTTTTCTCTGTTTATCATGAAGTTGCGTACTGACTCAGTGGTAACGATTTTTATTTTGTTGATGTTGGGGTGCAATCCATACTGAAAGCTGTGTTCTTTTATCTTCATCAGTAAATCCTTCCACCTCTTCAGTTTCAGCAAGCAAAGTTAGGTCATCTGCATAACGCAGGTTGTTAGTGGGTCTTCCTCCAATCCTGATACCACATTCTTCTTTATAAAGTCTAGCTTCTCAGAATATTTGCTCAGCATAGAGACTGAAGAGGTTTGGTGAAAGGATATAGCCGTGATGCCCACCTTTCCTGACTTTAGGCCAGGCAGTGTTTCCTTGTTCTGTTGGAACAACTGCCTCCTGGTCCAGGTACAGATTCCTCATGAGTACAATTAAGTGCTGTGGTATTCCCATTCTTCACAATGTTATCCATAATTTGATGTGTTCCATACAGTCAAATGCCTTTGCATAGTCAATAAAACGTAGACATATATCTTTCTGATATTTACTGCTATTGACTAATATCCATCTGACATCAGTAATGATGTCCTTGGTTCCATGTCCTCTTCAATATACTGCTGTAGTCACTTTTGAATGATCTTTAGCAAAATTTTTAATATACTGCTGTAGTCACTTTTGAATGATCTTTAGCAAAACTTTACTTGTGTTAGATATTAATGATATTGTTTGTTAATTAATGCATTTTCCCTGTCTTGGGAATAAGCACAAATATGGATCTCTTCCAGATAGTTGGCCAGGTAGCTGTTTTCCAAATCTTTTGGTATAAACAAGTAAGCACCTTCAGTGCTTCATCTGTTTGTTGAAACATCTCTATTGGTACTCCACCAATTCCTGGAGCCTGTGTTCCACCAATTCCTTACAGATAACCTTCCACTTTGTCTTTCAGTACTATTGGTTCCTGATCATATGCAGCTTCTTGAAATGGTTGGTCATCCACCAGTTCCTTTTTGTATAAGGACTCTGTGTATTACTTCCATCTCCTTTTGATGTTTCCTGAGTCATTTAATATTTTCCCTGTAGAATCCTTCACTATTGTTACTTGAGGCTTGAATTTTTTCTTTAATTCCTTAAGCTTGAGAAAAACAGAGTGTGTTCTTCCCTTTTAGTTTTCTATCACCATCCTCTTGCATACATCATTATAAGATTTGATTTTGTCTTCTCAAACTGCCCTTTGAAATCTTCTGTTCTTTAACTTCATTGTGTCTTCCTTTTACTTTAGCTGCTTGTCATTTAAGGGCAAGTTTCAGAGTCTCTTTTGACATGTAGTTTGGTCTTTTCTTTTTGTCCTGTCCCGTTAATAACCTTTGTTTTCCTCATGAATGATGTCTTTGATGTCATACCACAACTTATCTGGGCTTCAATCATTAGTGTCTAATGCATCAAATCTGTTCTTGAGGTGGTCTCTGAACTCAGATGGGATACACTCAAGGTCATACCTTGGCTCTTGTACACTTTTCTAATTTTCTTTTTCTTTTTCTTTTTTTTGGGGGTACTGGGGGTTGAACCCAGGGCCTTGCACTTGCATGTTCTGCAAGTGCTGGACCACTGAGCTATACCCCCAGCCCATTTTTTTTTTTTTTTTTTTTTTTTTTTTTTTTACTGTTTTTGAGACAGGGTCTCACTAAGTTCCATAGACTGCCTTTGGTCTTGAACTTACGATCCTCCTGCCTCCACCTCCCAAGCCGCTGGGATTACAGGCATGTGCCACCACACCCAGCCTTGTTCTAATTTTCTTCAGTTTCAGTTGGAACCTGCATATGAGCAATTGATGGTCTGATCCACAATTAGCACCTGGTCTTGTTCTGATTTTTGATATTGAGATTTTTCCATCATCTCTTTCCACAAGTATAGTCAATTTGGTTCCTGTATGTGCCATCTTTTGAATTCCACGTTTATAGTCACCATTTATTTTGGTGAAAAAATGTATTTGTAATGAGAAGGTCATTGGTCTGACATAATTCTGTCAGGCTATCTCCAGCATCGTTTCTATCACCAAGACTCTATTTTCCAAAGCTGCTTTCTTTGTTTTCAACTTTTGCATTCCAGTCACCATTAATTATCAGTGTATCCTGCTTGCATATTTGACCAATTTCAGACTGTAGAAGCTGGTAAAAGTCTTCCACTTCTTCATTTGTTAGAAGCATAAAATATAGGTCTTTGTAAAATATAGGTCTTTGTACAAACAAGAAGCCTGCAGTCATACCACTGTGCCATCTGATCTCAGAAGCTAAGCAGGGTCAGGCCTGGTTAGTATTTGGATGGGAGACCGCCTGGGAACACCAGGTGCTGTAGACTTGGGAGAAGGACCCCGAAGCCCACTCCTAAAAAACAATCAGCCATTGAAAACTCTATGAACAGCAGAGAAGCACTAACAATACTATTTTGCCTGTTGTACGTAGGGTCGCTATGAGTCAGACACCGACTGGATGGTACCAAACAATAACAATAACAAACAATTGCCATTTGTAATCTGATTCTTGACTTAGGTATATCATGAGTATCTTTTTGTATTAACCGTTGTATTGTTATCTCTTAATTATTATATTAAATGGCTACATAGTGCTCTCCTTTTTACAAATTTTTATTTTAACTATTTCTGTTGATGGACATTGACTGTAGTTTTTTTCTTTGCATCTTTCTTTTCTTTCTTTCCTTTTCTTTTGCTTGTTTGTTGTTTGTTTTTCTGAGCCAGTGTCTTGCTGTGTGGCTGGCTGTTGAGCTCACCAGCTTGCTTTCTCCCATTCTTTTTTCTTCTTCTTCTTTCTTTTTTACCCAGTACCTGGGGGTTGAACCCAGGCCCTTGCATATACTTTGCAAGTACTCTACCACTGGGCTGCACCCCCATCCCATTTTTTTATTTTTTATTTTGATTCAAGGTCTTGCTAAATTATGCAGGCTGACTCTGGCCTCAAACTTGCTATCCTCCTGCCTCAGCCTCCCAAGTCGCTGGGATTATAGGCATGTGCCACTGAGCTCAGCTCGCTCTTTCTATTTCAATGTGATTTTTCACAATTACTGTATACTTCATAGTAAAGTCTTTGATCTCTTTTTTATTCAAAAGTATAACTAGATTTATCAGGATTATCTCATTGACAACCTAACACATACATTGTATTTACTGTGTCCTTGTCTGTATTTTGTTGTTGTTGTTAGGTGCCGTCAAGTCGGACTCATAGCAACCCTCATAGGGTTTTCAATGGCTGACTGTTTCGGGATTGCCTTGGGAGTGGATTGCCAGGCCCTTCTCCCATTTTTGGGGTGCTGGGAATTGAACTCGGGTCCTCAGAGAGTGCAGTGCAGTACTCTACCAACTGAGCTAAATCCCAGCCCTGTTTTATTTTAGAGACAAGGGAATTAAGGTACATAGAGGTTAGGTGACCTGCCCAAGTTTACAGCACCAGGCAATATCAGCCATTTCTCTACAGTGCCTCTTGACACCAACTTACTCCAGAAGTGTGAGGCTCTCAGCCGGGCACATCGGTGCATGCCTCTAATCCCAGCTACTCGGGAGGCACAGGCTGGAGAATTGCCATGCCAGTGTGAGCTACAGAGTAAGACTCTGTCTCAAAAAAATCAAACCAAACCAAACCAAAATGTATAACATTCTCAATTCCAGGGTTTAAGAAAATACAGGTGCACTAGGCTGAGGATGTAGCTCAGTGGTAGAGTACTTGCCTAGCATGCACAAGGCCCCAAGTTCTGTCTCCACCATCAGCAAATAAAAAAAGGAAAAGAAGAGAAAAAAAAAGGAATGCATACATGCTCTTTGGTTTTAACACACATGAGATACGCCATGCTTTATTATTGAACTTTGAATGGTTCTACACCTCCAGGCTTGTCAGAACCCCTAAAACAAAATTAAATGAGCATGGTATTATATAGAGAGATATGAAATCATCAGCCTCCTCCAACTACTATCTTTAACTCAGAACAGCAAGTTGAGCAGATCAAATTTGCCTGCAGCCAGGCTGTGTTCACACCCTGATTCTGCAGCCTAGGGCAACACGATCTCCAGGCTTCCTCTCCCTGCTGACGAAAGCCACCTTTAATCTCCTCAATTCTCCATCCTCCACTTTCACAAGCTCCCAGCTTCCCTAGTACAAGCTTTACTATGCTCTGCCCTCTTACTTGACTTCGAGAGTCCCTTGCTGTTTAAATAAAGCATTCTGTACAGATAGTAAAATTGCTCCCTGAGCTCCTGCAAAAAGCTCATCCTTTCCCAACTCTTTCCCCCTGGATGCTAAATAAATGGAAAATAACAATGACCTGAATTTCATGACAAAGGAGAGAATCTTCCATGGTTGTAAATATGTCTTCTTAGTCTCCAAGATATTATTTCATTGTGAACTCAAATGTCCTTATCTCCCACCTATGGCAGGCGGGACTTTTTTAGAAAAATCCTGGGGGAAAGAGGAAGTTGTAAGTCTCCCTGTCACTGGATTGGTGAGTCCAGGTAGAATTCTCAGAGGTTCAGCAGCACTGTGGTTGTTGCTAGGGTTAACCGTCATCAAGGGAAAGGAGAACAGTTTAGAGAGACTTGGAGATTCAGTTTTGTGTTCCAGATATTTATGTGACCAATTTCCTATCCAGAAGTCATTCAGAGGAGGGAAGATACTTCAGATGCTGTTTGTGTGGCAAACCACCCTCTATGGAGACCTCACAAGGACTGAGGAAAAACAAGTTCCCAAAACCTTGTGCTTTGGTCTGTATGATGAATAGTTGTACTCGTCATTGCTTTTTCCACCAAATTGACCAGAGCTTTTGGCATAGTCCCTGGCTAGCCACATGAGCTCTGTGTGTGTGTGTGTGTGTGTGTGTTTTGAGATGAGGTCTTGCTATATAGTCCAGGTTGGCCTTGAACTTGCAATTCTCCTGCCTCAGCCTCCCCGAGTGCAGAGGATTACAGGAGCATGCCATCATACCTGGCTTTTCTTTTCTTTTTCTTCCCGCCCCCCCTTTCCTTTTCAAGGTCTTTGGCTATTGTCCAGAAAGAATTACATTTTCTTCTTTAGAAGCTCACATCTGTCAGGTGTGACAGCTCACACCTGTCATCACAGCGACTTGGGAGGTAGAAGCAGGAGGATCACAGGTTCAAAGTCAGAGGCAGAATGCATAACTTAGCAAGACCATGTCTCAAGATAAAAAATAAAAAAGGGGCTGGGGGTGCAGCTCAATGGCAGACCAATCGTAAAGTATGTGAAAGGCCCTGAGTTCAACCCTCCAGTACTGCAAAATAAAATAAATAGAAGGTCACATCTCTTGTTGCCTTCCTAACCTCTGGTAATTGCATGTAGCCAGGTTCCCTCTGTACTCCCCAGGCTGTTCTTTAATTTCTCCCCCATCTTCTACCACTTCTCCTTCACCAGTCATTTCTCCTGTCCAGAAACAGGTCAAGTTGAGAACCCCTCTTTTTCACAGCTTTGGTCTTCTCAACAAAGCCTGTAAAAAAAAAACCCTTAAGTGCCTGGATTTTAACTGCAGGAAATTTGCCAGACCAGAGAAGTGAATTCTGTCATCACTACATGGTCAGGGTTGTGTTTCACTGGGCATTCATGGCACACACTGCACATTGGTGTCAGACTAACGTAGGCTCAAAAGCTGCAGCTGTTCACTCTGCATATAGAATCTTAAGGGTAGGTCATCTGGGATTCTCCGCTTGCCTTTCTCCGCATCCAGTTTGTTATTAGGTGCTGTCAAGTTGGATCCAACTAGTAGTGACCCTATGTACAACAGAACAAAATACTCCCTGACTCTGTGCCAAGCATACAATAATTTTTCATGTTTAAGTTCATTGTTGCAGCCGCTGTGTCAATCCATCTAGTTGAGGGTCTTCATTTTTATGGTTGACCCACCATTCTCCCAAACACAATGTCCTCCAGGGATTTGTCCCTCCTGACTCTGGCACCTGCAATTTCTTTTTTCCAGGTGCATCTTGAATTTGCTCTTTCCTCCCCTTTCCCATTTTCTATACCTTAGATAGCACTCCTCTTGTGCCCCAAAACCCCAGATCTGAGCTTCACTTCCCCCACTGTAGGACTTCCCACATTCTACTGTAACTGCTTCCTCACTCTGCTGTTTTTACCACCAAACCGTAAAGTCCGTGAGAACAGAAACCAATTTTTTTCCAAGTTGCTCTTGGATCCTTGATTCCTCCCACAAAATAGTTTTCCATCGATTGTTGAATGAACCAATGAATTCCTGTGTTGTTACTACTATCTCCAGACTTGCGTCCAATAAACTTTTCCTTCTGCTATCCTGCAAATCTAACATACTGTTCATGCTGTTCATTCTCTATCCAGAGATCCCAGAGCAACTTCTTCCCATTTTTTCCATCAGATATAAATAATTAGTCTTATTTTTCAGGCTCGCCAACCAGCTGCCCCCATTCTGCCCATTTAGCTCTCTTTTCTCCTATCCCTTTTCTCTGTTCCAGTGGAGAGGCCTCCTGTTCCTCTTGCCATGGCCCTGTGATGTCCTGTCTCCTGCCTTCCATCAAGACATTGCCTCCTCCCAAGACCTCCTTCCTTGTCACTGAAACTAGCTCATCCAGGAATACAGCTTAAACCCCACTTCTATGAATCCCACTGAACTTTTCTCACCGACATCAATCTCTGCCTTCTTTGATCACCTATGTCTTCAATTTAATGCTTTAACTATTCCTCTTATGTAGGTTTTGTCCATCCACTTGGACTATGATATTTTTGAGGATAGCAGCTGGAATACTTTGGATCTTAAATGTCCCCCAAATGCCCATGTGTTGAAGGCTTATTCTCCAGAGGTGGTGGGACCTTTAATAGTAAGGCCTTGCGGGAGATCTTTGGGTCATTGTGCGTGTCGGGTTTTTTTTTTTTTTTTTTTTTTTTTGGTTTTTTTTTTGAGACAGGTTTCACTATGCAGTCCAGGCTAGTCTCGAACTCTGTGTACCCCACATTGGCCTCAAGCTCATGATCCTCTTGCCTGGCCTCCTGAGGGCTGGAATTACACATGCCTGCCATAGTGCCCTGCTTATACTGTGCACTCTTGCCATGATATGCTGTCTTACCACAGGTCCAAAAGCAGCAGGGCTAAGCAATTGTGGATTGGAGCCTACCAAACTCTGGGTCACAATAACCTTTTCTATTTATAAATTGATTTATTACAGGTATTTGTTATGGTGATGGGAAGCTGACTGCAAAGATCCATGTTTTCCAGGTCTTTTCCATTCTCCACAGCTCCTGTTTAAGGCTGGCCTCCATCCTGACTCCTCTTGCTTACCCTTCTACTCTGCCCATAAAGTGCCTGGTCTTTTGTCTTAACTTCAAGTAAGCTATGAGATAATTAACTATCTTTAGAACCAACCTTAGAATTTCTTATTCTGTGTTAAAGGAAATTTTTTCTCTTCCTTTGCTTTTGTTATAGTAAATTCACAAAAGTATATTCAATAGCTCATTGGTCCTCTACTCTCTTACACTACCCAGCATCCCACTACAATATGCAGTATTGTATGGGCCTGATAGGAATGTGGATCATTCCCAATGTCAAGGCACTTATGTCAAAATGTGCAGGTGATGTGCATTCTAAGCAAATAGTAGAACCTGCCAAGACCACTCAAAGATCTCTGCATAAACTCAGTGGATTTGAGCCTTCATCACTGTTACCTGCTGTGTAAGTCAAGGGTTGATCATAAGTTCTGCCTTTGACCAATACCAGCAAGCCACTTCTTCCAGGAAGCAGGGAAGTTCTTCCACCTACAGCGATTCTCCCATAGTCTGGGAAGTAAGAGTGCCCAGAATGTTTGAAACATCAGGGCCAGGAATTTCCTTGTCTCTTCGAGGATCTCCAGCCATCCCTAAACCTTAACGTGCATATGAACCACATGGAGATCATCTTAAAATGTGGATTCTGAGTCCCTAAGTTTGGAGTAGGGTCTGAGTTTTGCATTTCTACCAGTTCCCAGATACCAACACTGAGGCTGAGGCTGCCTGACCATGGACCACACTTTGGATAGCACACAAACACTTCCTTGCCCAGTGAACTTAAGCCAGTGGATACAGCCTCATGGAAGACTCTTTCCACCACACCATCTTTCACTATACTATATCCTGTGAGAATCATGCTAAGTTGGTCTTTAATTCTTTTTCAAACAGTGTATCTAAGTTTTGCAATCATAAGCACCAGCCAGGAGAATATATATTCCATGCAGAAAATGATGATGCTCAGTTCACCAAAATGTTCACGCTGCATATAAGAAGTAAGTTAATTGTGAAGAATTTCATTTTTGTCTTATAATTCCTTTATTTTCTATTAATCTTAGCCAAGAGATAAGTCACAGCATAGAAGGGTGCTGCAGAACTGTTTTTGTATTCTGAAATGTTTTGAAATTTTATTCTCCCATCTACTACCTTTGGTTACATATATCTCTTTCTGTGTTTATCCTCAGAAGCTAAAGGACGTATTCCATATCATCTTTGCATGTGCTCTCATGTAGTGACTTTTTTGACGCCAGTACTTTGAAAGGTCATGTTAGGGAAAGGCTGAAAGTTGTATCACCTACCATGTGTTTATGTTAATAATTTTCGTTTCTTTAATCTATAAGAAGACAAGAGTAGGAAAAAAAGAAAAAGATGAGAACATATTGTATTTGACTTTTGCAGATATTCTTCTGAAGCCAAGAATCATTTTGAGGTGTGTAGATAGATACAGGCCTATACCTTGGCTCTCTCCAGGAGGAGGCCAGCCTTGGAAGGGCCATGTTCAGCAGACAAGTGTCATGGCTGCCTGTCATGAAGGTTCTATGGCAGAGGGGAGGGAGGAAATAACCAGTGTCTTGAGGTATCCCGTATGAGACACCCTCCTGGAAGCACTTACTGCCCTAAAGTCAGCAAGCAGCCTATTCTAAAGCCAACTTTGAGACCGTTTCTGGAAAGAACCAACCTCCATGAGCTTATCTTACTTGTTATTCTCTGCAGGAAAACCTCAAGTGCTTGCTGAAGCTTCAGCTAGCCAGGCATCCTGTTCCTCAGATGGATACCCGTTACCCTCTTGGACCTGGAAGAAGTGTTCTGACAAGTCTCCCAAGTAATCAGAGCTTCATGTCTCTTGAAATGGAAGGCAAAGCCAGGCATGGTGGTGTATGCCTGTAATCCCAGTACACAGGAGGTTGAGACAGGAGGATCATAGATTCAAGGCCAGCCTGGCCTACATAGCAAATTCAAGGACAGCCTGGACTACATAGCAACACCTAACCAAAAAAAATAAGGCAGAATACAAAGTTCTCTGACCTACTGACTCTTTTTTATGAATACAGTTCAAGAAGAAATGATGACATGTTTAAAATGCTTACCATCTGAATCAACTGTAATTCTCCATGGCCACAGATGGTATCTGATAACTTACTGTCGATGCCTGTCCTTTGGAACTCACTGCAGAAACCCTAACTTCTGGTCCGACAACATTCCCGCCTGTCTAACTTCTCTGTTTGCCATTTCTTTTCAGCTGCACCGAAGAAATCACGGAAGGAGTTTGGAATAAAAAGGCTAACAGAAAAGTGTTTGGACAATGGGTGTCGAGCAGTACCCTAAACATGAGTGAGGCCATAAGAGGGTTTCTGGTCAAGTGCTGTGCATATAATTCTGTGGGCACATCCTGCGAAACAATTCTTTTAAACTCACCAGGTACAAAACAGTTGCTATTGTAATCCTCCACAGTCAGGAATTCCCCACTAGAAGTTAGTCCCTGTTGTTGGCTTTTACTGGGGGAATTTACAAAAGAGTTCAGGTCCAGTGTGTGAGAAGAGAAGGTTTTCTGAGTCAGGCAAGAATCCCCACTGGCATATACTGTACTGTTTTGCATTTCGGGGAAGAGTTCTACTTACGTTATCATGACTCACAAATTACACTGATGTAGAGAGGCAGAGGGGTGAACTGGTGTGATGAAGATCCACCAAAAGATCCAACTCAAACAAAACAGATTCAGTAATTTGGAATTTCTTTCCTTTTCCCTTTTGTCAATCTTATTTACCCTTAGCCTGGTGTTTTATAATTTTTGGTTTGTATTTTAGAGTCTTTCTAAATTAAGCAATTCTAAAACCTGGCCATTACACTAATAGTTTATAATCACTAGCATCAACCAACCACCTTCTTCACCTTTGTATGACGTTGTCATAGAAGGAGCCCACACTTCCTATTTGACTTGGGCTTAATGGATAGGTCTAAATGGAAGTCATCCTTAAGATTTTTTTTTTTAAGTGAGTTCAGGTTCATTTAGAATTTTCTGGGAAGGGAACTTGTTCTTTATGGAAACGTTGCTTGGTTTTCTGTGGGGAGCAGAGTGTACGCAGACTGCCCACAAGGACTAAGCACAGCAGTTACTGGAACAGGATGTGAGAGGTTCTAATGAGGGGTCTCCTATGTATAACCCAAACAGGAATTCTACTCACCCCTGGGTAACCTCTTTCCTTGCAGGCCCCTTCCCTTTCATCCAAGACAATATCTCCTTCTATGCAACCATTGGGCTGTGTCTTCCCTTCATTGTCGTTTTAATCATGCTTATCTGTCACAAGTATAGAAAGGTAAAAACAATGATAAAAAATCATTATCATTTCATCTATCTGCAGAACTGCCTATTGCTCACTGACTCATTATTTCATCTCTGAAGCAATTTAGGTATGAGAGCCAGCTGCAGATGGTACAGGTGACTGGCTCCCTGGATAATGAGTACTTCTACATTGATTTCAGAGACTACGAATATGACCTCAAATGGGAGTTTCCAAGAGAAAATTTAGAGTTTGGTAAGAATTGAATGTTCCAAATATGTCTGTGGAATTTCCTTTTTCTTGGGAAAACTTTAAAGCGCACTCACTCTCCACTTATCTTTGCAGGGAAGGTACTAGGATCGGGTGCTTTTGGAAAAGTGATGAATGCGACAGCTTATGGAATTAGCAAAACGGGAGTCTCGATCCAGGTTGCAGTGAAAATGTTGAAAGGTACAACAGCAAAGAAGCACCATGATGGGACAATGACAGCTGCCCCCCACTCTTCTTTCCCATTGTTTTTATAGTTTCTGTTGATCAGGCATCAGGGTTGAAAAGGTGTATATTGAGGTCAGGCTCAACCAAGTCATGAATGTAAAATATAAGTCACGAATACAAAACTCCATTTCTTCCTTTTCTCTTTGTTTAGTTTTTATTGGCTTCAATATTTGGGGATATAGTTACTACAGGCAGAAGTTGTTTCTGATATTTTGACAGAGATTCTGGAGGGAAGAACAAAGTGGGGCCCTCTGCTCACTTCCCACTCATTGCTACATCTGCTCAAATCTGGCCTCTGCACAGCTGCTCCCTGATGGCCACTCACTCAGCAAGGTGCCCCTAGCTGGCTCTCTTGCTAAGATGAACAATGACTTCTGTAGTGGTGAAGGGAACATTTCCCCTCTGCTCTCTGAAGGTTCACTGAAATGAACTGACAACAAGCAGATTGAGATGAGAAAAAGGCACACTGATTTATTAATGTGCATGGGGACAGTCAGGAGTCTTACACAAAGTCTGAGCCTCCAAGAAAGGCCAGCTGATCAGAACTTACATAAATCCGGAGTTACAGAAAGAAATAGAAACTTCTTGGTGGCTTGGTGGCTGGAAGGAGGTGAGATAAGCTATAGGAGAGGCAAAGGAAGGAATACACAGTGTGTGTGTGTGTGTGTGTGTGTGTGTGTGTGTGTGTCTGTCTGTCTGTCTGTCTGTCTGTCTTATTATGTACCTAAAATCTCTTAGGTAATAGTCTTCAGAAGAATAGATGAATAGTGTTTGTGAGTAGGGTGTCCTGGGCAGCATAGAGACGTTTAGTCTCGTCTTTCCTGAGAGGTAATTTTTCCTGGTTAATAAGATTGTATAACAATTGCATTCCTCCCAGGAAGAAAACCTGTCTCTTTAGATGAGGGAACTTCAGAAGATCCATCTCTGTACGTTGGGACAGAAAGAATATTAAGAGACAGGGCAGTGGTGGGGGTGGGGTGGAGGGGTGGGGGGTATGAAAGGGCAGAGAGACCTTGAGGCTGCTCCTTTGGTCTGAACTCACCATACTTTGGAGTTTGGGGTATTGCTTTCTGCACTTCAACACCTCCAAGCAACTAAGCCCAATGGGCCTTTTTCAGTCTTCATGTTATAGATTTTTCAGCATTAATTGACACTATTGACTATCCATTTTATTTTATTATTATATATTTTTTTTCGGTACTGGGGGTTGAACCCAGGGCCCTATGCTTGCATGCTTTGCAAGTGCTGTACCACTGAGCTGTACCCCCAGCCCACTTTTTTTACTTTTTAAGACAGGATCTCGCTAAATTATGCAGACTGCCTCTGGTCTCGAACTTGCGGTCTTCCTGCCTCTGCCACCTGAGTCCCTGGGATTACTGGTGTGCGCCACCACACCCAGCTTTATCTGTCCATTTTGGAATGCTTTCTTCCTTCGGTCTGCACGTCACTCTGGTTTTTTCTGGGTGTCCTTCTTCGTTATGTCTCTGTGCTTTGGGGGCTCATCTTTCCTCAAGACTTCTATACAGAGCTCCTATGGGCTCCCTCCCGGCCCCTCTGCCTCCATCCCCACGCTCACCACTCACCGTGGGTGACTATACCACACTCTCGGCTTCTTCCTGGATACTAGTGAGTCCCCTTATTGCCTCTGAGCTCCAGGTTTCTATGTCCAAATGCTTGGGTGGCTCGGAAGTCCCTTTAATTCAGCTCATAGGAACTGAATTCCCATGGCCCTGGCCTCTGCCAGCACGTCCTCCTTCCAGTGGCTGGCAGTGAGGGCCAGCAAAGGTGCCTGCCTGTGCACAGTCAGGCAACCTATCCTCTTCCTGACCCCGCAGAAGCAATTTCTAGCTGATTTCTGGCTTACTGTTCTTGCAGCCATCCTATTCTCTTTTTCCACCCTCACTGAGGCTGTCTTTCTTGACTAGCGGTGGTAGTCTTTAAAGCAGGCACTTGCATCCACTCTTACTTCCTGCTGGATACTCTAAGCTAAAGTCCCAGTGATGGTTATGATGCAAAGCAAGTTATATTGTTTTCCTACTTGACGTTTCTAGTGGCTTTCAATTACTCTCAAAATGTGTTCACAGCCTTGAGTAATTTGGCCACTGTTCAACTTCTCCATCTCTTGCTCTTTTCAACCAGCATGCTGACCTCCTTTCAGTTCCCCCTGAGCGTTATATTCCTTCCTACCACAGGGCCTTTGCACAGATGGATCCTTCTATTTTCTCTTCCCCTTTCCCTGAGGTCTCTCGTATTCCTTCTTCAGATCTCAGCTTAAATATCACTTGCTCAGGGACACCTTTTCTCTCACTACAGACAAGAAAGACCATGTCCCTTGGAGTGAGGGGTAGAGGTCAGTGGTAGAGCACATGCTTGGCATGCACGAGGCCCTGGGTTTCATCTCCAGCACTAAAAAAAAGAAAATGTTGCCTGAGCTCTGTGTAGGCTTTTCCTGCAGAATTTTATCACAACTGTAATAACACACTTGTTTAATTATTCAATCACTGCCTCACTGCTACATTGGTCTACAGTCCTTCTGAGGGCAGGATCTGTGTCCATTTTCCTTTGCTTTCCTGTCTTGCCCTCAGTGTGTTCTGTCTGTTCAGTGTACAGCCCTCATCTTCACCCCCAGCCCCCATGCAGACTCCCTAGTCACCTTCCCGCTTTCTCCCCGTCTCCGTCTTGACATTTGGTGACCCTTTAACCCCTACACCCAGACTATGTTAGCTATCCCTCTTGTGTGACCCCTCAGCACCCCACATACACTTGCCTCACTTCATGGGAATCTGGTTCCATGACGCCATCCACAGACACCAGAATCCCAAGTGCTCAAGTCCCTTATGCAAAATGGTGTCATATTTGCATAGAACCAAGGCATCCTCCCGTATAGGTTAAATCATCTCTAGATGACTTATAATACCAAAAACAATGTAAATGTATATAAGTAGTTGTTATACTATATTGTTTAGGGGATATGACAATGAAAAATGTCTGTATGTTCAATACAGACAGTTTTAATTTACTGAGTATTTTTGATCTGTGGTTGGTCAAATCCATAGAAATGGAACCAGTGATTTAGAGGGCCAACTCTATAATGGAATGGCATACTTACTTGTCTCCCTTTTCCAGGAGACTGTAAGCTCCAGGAAGACAAGGGCTTTGTCTTGGTTATCTTTCATGCCCCAAGGCCTGGCACCTGACCTCACATGCAGTAGGCACTCAGTAGCTGCTTGTTAGGTGAATGAATAAAAGAGATACTGGTTTATGAAAGAGCTTTGAAAAGGCTGAATATGGCATAGAATATAAAATATTACTTTGGTCATGAGGAGCAGGAAATGGACAGTTTAAAGTCATAAATCTCTGTGAAGTGTGAAGCACCTTCAGATGTGGTGTGCTGGTGGGTCTCAGTGCACACAGCCGTGGGTCCCACTCCCCAGTCAAGGTCTCAGAGACAAGGACACTCCCGGGATCTCAGTCAAACCAAAAGAGACGATATCACAGACAATAGAGAAGCCACCAGAAAGGCTAGGATGTCTTTCAAGATGAAATAATCGGACCTGGAAATTGAATCAAATCTTTAGTGAACGAAAGAAAAATTACTATGTCTGTAAAAAGAAATATGTTAACAGAGGGTGGGTGCTTAGAGTCTGGAGTGGGGAGTCCAAAGACTCTACCTTTTCCCTTGGGATTCTGGCACCCACCTGGGGTAAGGGAGCCCCTGGGCAGCTACACACTGTCCTCAGTGACAGGAGCTTTTTTCATTCCTCAATCACTATCCTCATGCTACACTCCCCTGCAAGCTTAAGTACAATTTGCTGCACGGTCTGACTTTTCTTCAGGGAGGGAATGTATTGGGCAACTGATCCGTGCTAGCCTACTAGGCAATTATATTTCTCACTTCATTGTGAGACCCCCTTGAGATCCTGGCCGGTGAGAATTCATCCTCTATGGCCTTCTCTGGTTGGACTTACTGACAAATGGGGGTCCTAGATCTGAGAATAGTCACCCTTGCTGAAGCTCTTAGTTTGTCTTTCTATGAGTTGAATCAATCCAAGAATTTAAAAGGAAAAAAAAAAGTGTGCTTCTCCTTTCAATGTATCTGTTAACTTCATCTATGGTGGAAAATCATGTGCTATTATTATTTTGTTTGTTTTGAAAGCCAACTGTGAGGGATTTTATTACACACAGTAGGAGAAAGTCTCACAGACAGGCACACTATTAGATTCAACATTTATCCATAATCTTTGAAATTTTATATTAAAACATAGGATATTATTATTTAAAATTCACATATTTATGTCCATTTTCTCTTATAATTTTGAATTTAGATTAGTACAAAACTGGGGAAACTGTTAATTTATTAAACAACATAAAATTACTTGGGATTGACATTTTTTTATGCTCCTCCATTGACAGAAAAAGCAGACAGTTCTGAAAGAGAAGCACTCATGTCGGAACTCAAAATGATGACCCACCTGGGACACCATGAGAACATCGTGAATCTGCTAGGTGCATGTACCCTGTCAGGTAATCAATTTCCACCAAAACCACCCAGTCCCAGGTACTGTAGCCTGAAGACAGAGAGACGCTTATTCTCATTTCTATTCCCTTTTCTCAGTCCCAGAATTGGCCCCAAGTTCAAGTGGAATTAGATATTGGGCACTCCATATATCGGATGAGTCAATATAAAGAATGCCCCTATTTTACCTGCTTTATTAAGATATACCTGCAGCTGTTCCACTGGCATCTGATCCCGTCAGATCTCAGAAGCTAAGCAGGGTTGGGCCTGGTTAGTACTTGGGTAGGAGACTGCCTGGGAATACCAGGTATTGAAGGCTTGGGAGAAGGACTCGGCAACCCACTTCCAAAAAACAATCAGCCATTGGAAACCCTACAAATAGCAGAGAAGCACTGACAATAGTGTTTTGCCTGTTGTACGTAGGGTCACTATGAGAAGGACACCAACTCAATGGCACCTAACAGTAATTAAGACATACCACATAATTTTAACAACCACCATGCAAGTACGTTTTGTGGTATCTGAGCTTCTCCACCATCCATGAAGGCAGAGTAAATGCAGTAGTGAAAATAGTTATCAAACTTGGTCACTGCTCCCATTGGGCTGCCTTCAAACAAGTCACAGCCAAGGTGGAATTTCACATTTTGTCTTCCCATAATTCTCTGGGGCATGCTCTTTGATTCTATTACTTCTACCTAAAAATACCCAAATGGCCGAGGCCATTCTTTTTGAGACAACAGGCCTGGGGCTGGGAACTAAAAGAAAAGGGAAAAGAGAAAAATGGATCTAAGAGAGGACTGGGAAGACATTTCTTGCAGTTTCAGAGATTTTGGCCTATGGTCACTTGAGCTTGTTGCTCTGAGTCTGTGGCAGCACAGTGCCTTATAGTGTGAGCACACGGTAGAGAAAACTACTCACCTATGGCAGCCGGAAGCAAAAAGACAGAGAGGCAAGGGGCTGGGGTCTCAATATCCCCTTCAAGGGCATACCCTCAGTGACCTAACTTCCTTCCACTAGAGCCCACCTCTAATTGCACCATGGTCTTGGAACCTCACCTTCAACACATGTGCCTTTGGGGGACATTCAGGATCCAAAGTATGGCGCCCAGTGTCCACAATGGAGCTGGCATATGATTCCCAGTTGCAGACTGGAGAATCCAAGAGGCCAAGGGTATTGGTGAGGTCATATGTCCAGGTGAGAAAATACTGATTCCCAAAGAAGTTTGAGCAGAAAGCTGAAATTAAATTTAATGTATAAGAAGAGACAGGATCATAAAAAGTACTTTCCCAAAGTTGTGGGAGAACTGGGATTTTATAGAGTATGTTGTATGCTATACAAACTTCTGGAAAAAACAATTTGGGGCTTGTATACCTATAATTAAAACTGTACCTATTTCAGGACCAGTTTACTTGATTTTTGAATATTGTTGTTATGGTGACCTCCTCAACTATCTAAGAAGTAAAAGAGAAAAATTTCACAGGACGTGGACAGAAATTTTTAAGGAGCACAATTTTAGTTTTTACCCCACTTTCCAGTCCCATCCAAATTCCAGGTAAGAGGCTGTGTCAAGTTTTCATAATTATACATCACAGGACATAGACAATGTATGAACACTAATCTCCCCCCCCCACACACACACACTGAGCAGTTCCTAAATACCTGAAGGCATTGTGTGGTCTGTGGGTCTAAGACCTAGATAAGTCATCTGTCTTTGCTCTAAAACAGTGCCCCATTTACTCTTGTTCTGCTTTATAAGGTGTCAGTTACCCATGGCAAACTATGGTCCAAAAATATTAAGTAGAAAATTCCAGAAATAAATAATTCATAAGTTTTAAATAACTTTTACTAAAGTATATTATTATAGTTGTTCTACTTGTTCTTGCCTGCACCCATAGCAACTTGGTATCCAATCCCGTCAGATCTCAGAAGCCAAGCAGGGTCGGGCCTAGTTAGTACTTGCATGGGAGAATGCCTGGGAACACCAGGTGGTGTAGGCTTAGGAGAAGGACCCAGAAGCCCACTCCCCAACATCTATCCACCATTGAAAACCCTATAAATAGCCGAGAAGCACTGCCAATACTGTTTCGCCTGTTGTATACAGGGTTGCTATGAGTTGGGCCCCAAGTTGATGGCACCTAACAACAACAAACTTGTTATTAATTTGTTACAATACCTAGTTTATAACTTAAACATTGGCATAGGTGTATATGTATAGGAAAAATATACATAACATTTGCTACTATCTGCAGTTGCAGGCATGCACTGGGGGTCTTGGAACATAGCCCAGCGGATAATGGGGGATGACTGCAGTTTCACTGTTGGTTAGGAACCATGCCATCTTGCTCTTCCCTTCAGTACAGGTACTGGAGCTGAGCCAGTCTCTCTCTGGCTGCCCTAAATCACCCCATAGGTACATAGTTGGTTTGGGGAAGGGAGCATTACTCAGCCTTTCAGGCCTCCTATTGCACACAGGTATTGGATAGAATGAAGACCTATTCCAAAATCCTTAACATATTTGTAGAGAGTAGCTCACATCCTGGAACTCCTGGACAAAAGGGCTCTAAACTCATAAAGGGGATGGATTGCTTGACATGTGAGGGGGATGAAATAAAGAAGTGGTCACTTTGTCTCTCTGCTCTGCGTGGCTCCTGCCTGGTACTCGGTCCACAGAGGCTTGGCAGTGTTGCTTTACGAGTCTGGTGGCCTGCTCTTGCAGGCTTGCACTTGCGTGCTGCCAACCTGAGCGTCACAGGCCGTGGCACCTTCCTTTCGATGGACTGACTCACAGGGTTCTGACAGAAGGCGCCTGCAGCCACCGTGCGTTCCCATTGCCCCACAGAAGTGATGGCTTTCCCCTGTTCTGAAGGCCAATTTATTTGTCAGAGATTTTCATCTTTACGGGGGCCCTCATGGGGATGTGTTTGAGATCCCCAGCTTTGTTTCCTTAGAGTGTAAGTTTCAGTGCAGGCCTTCAGCCTTCAAGCTCTGAGCTGGAGACAGCGTCTTAAAGCCACAAGGCCCCATGGAGGTCCCCATGCATGCCTCCGGGCACTTGCCCTTCTCCATGTATATCCTTGCAACCAGGCCTCCCCCAAATGCTGATTTCCTCAGTTCATGCTCTTGTTGTTGTTGTTAGGTGCCGTCGAATCCGTATCCGACTCATAACGACCCTCTGTACAACAGGGGAAACACTATTGTCAGTGCTTCTCTGCTGTTCATAGGGTTTGCAATGGCAGATTGATTTTTGGGAGGGGGTTGCCAGGTCCTTCTCCCAGCCTACAGCTTCTGGTGTTCCGAGGCGGTCTCCCATCCAGGTACTAACCAGGCCCGACCCTGCTTAGCTTCCAATATCTGACGGGATCGGATGCCACAGGGCTACAGCTACAGGCAGTTCATGCTCTAGAACTGAAAAAATTCTATAATGCCATGCAGATCTTCCTTCCTTCCTTCCTCTTTTTTCTTTTCTTTTCTGTGGTGCTAATGTTCAAACCCAGGCCTCATGCATGTTAAGCACATGATCTACCACTAAGATACACCCCTAGCCTGTAAAGCATATTCTAGAACAGAGAATTTATCCTATATAGATGTGTGTGACCAGCACTCCATGGTCAGTAATTAGCTCTTTTCATTCATACAGGTCATTGAGGTCTTAAATACCCTGGCAATTAATTCTGAACTATTTGTGTGCTGAAAACATTAAGCCATTTTCCAAAGATATGGAAGTTGCATATTGGGATAAATGCATACCTTGGAATTAATTAATCATGATCTATTTGTAATTTGCATAGAACTCCTCAGTGAGGAGTCATATATAATATTTTAAAAGAAATTTTTATAGCTATTTATTAATTTCACAGAAAAAGGAAATTTTCTTCCCACAAGCAAATTTGGAAAATGAATGGTAAGTTGGAGGGATAGCTCAGTGGTAGAGTACATGCCTAACATACCTGAGGCCCTGCGTTCCATCTTCAGCACCAAATAGCGCACAAGCAAAGAAACAAAAATGGATGGTAAATTGCTTTAGGTCTCTAGAGAAGATCTGTATTGCATGAACTTTAAAAGAGAAAATAGGCTGACTGAAACTGAAGAATGAAGTATAATTCCTCATTCCACTATTCATAAGCTTTGTGATACAGCAAATCATTTTGATGTCTCCAAGTATAATTTCTCTTATAAAGTGTAACTTCAACACTCAGCTTGTAGTGTGACAAGGACTGAGTGATCACTTATCCTAGTTACACTGGCAAGCTCAGTGACATGGATGTACACATTGCACCATTGACAAGTCAGCTGTGCGTTTTTTTATTTAAAGGCCTATTTATAATTGAAATCCATTTCTCTGATGAATTGTGTTTTTTAATAAAATTTCTTCTCAGGAAGAATGTAAATAATGAACAAATACATTTCTTTTTAACAGTATGCTTGGTTCAAGAGAAGTTCAAATACACCCAGACTCAGATCAGATCTCAGGGTTCAATGGGAATTCAACTCATTCTGAAGGTAATATTTTATTCTAATTAGTAGCACTTTAAGATGGAAATGGACATGAGAGTTTTGTGTTAGCTATTTTTAAAAAGTATGCAATAGCTGAGGCTTTTTTTTCTTTGCTATTGTTAATAGGCTTATTAATGCATATTTGCTTGAAAGGTAGTCAAAAACAATTTTTATATCATATATTTCATATCAATAGTTAATAAATACTGAAGATTATTTTATTTGGTCTGGTTATTCTTTTTAAAGACTAGTCATAGGCCGGGTATGGTGGCGCACACCTGTAATCCCAGCAGCTTGGGAGGCGGAGACAGGAAGATCACAAGTTCGAGACCAGAGGCAGTCTGTAACTTAGCGAGACCCTGTATCAAAAAGTAAAAAAAAAAAAAAAAAAGGGCTGGGGGTGCAGCTCAGTGGTCCAGCACTTGCATGCAAGCACCAGGCCCTGGGTTCAACCCCCTGTACTGAAAAAAAAAAAAAGAATAGTCATAGACTAATTGTTATTGTTAGGTGCCATTGATTCGGGTCCAACTCATAATGACCCTATGTACAACAGAACGAAACACTCCCTGACACTGTTCCGTGCCCGGCACTGTCAGTGCTTCTCTGCTATTAATAGGGTTTTCAGTGGCTAATTGTTTTGGGAGTGGGCTGCTGAGTCCTTCATAGTCTTAGTCTGGAAGCTCAGCTGAAACCTATCCACCACGGGTGGCCCTGCTGGTATCTGAGATACCAGTGGCATAGCTTTCAGCATCACAGCAACACATAATCCCCCACAACACGACAAGCTGACAGACACGTGGGATCATAGACTAATTAGAGTCATCTTATTACTTGATAAATGGGAAAGACAATGAGTTCTAGAATCAGGAAGAAGTTGGATTAACTTCTGCTTCCTTTGCTTCTTGGCTGTATATCTTTGGACAAATTATTTTAACATCCAAGTCACAAATTCTCATTTGAAAAATGAACCTAATAATACTGTCCTTATAGGACTATTAGAAGGAGTAAATAGAGGAACAGCAAGTACAAAATACAGTTCATAGTTCATAAAACCTGGTAGGCATTCAACTGATGTTCTTTTTTTTTTTTTTTTCCAATTTGATGAATTTACCTAGTGTTCTTAGAAAGGGTATCAAAGCCTGTTGCCTAACAGAGAGACTATTTATCATCAAAGCAGCAGGGGAATTTATCTCTAACCAAAAGGAATCTTTCTGTGACCCAAGGCAGGCTATGCCATTCAACACAAATAGGTCAGTTCTAGTGCTGCCAGGAAACTGACGTGACAGCTTCATATGTACATCTTTGTTGTTGTTAGGTCCCGTTGAATTGGATCTGACTCATAGCAACCCTATGTACAACAGAACAAAACACTACCCAACACTGTGCCATGCACATGATCTTTTTATGTTTGAGCCCATTGTTGCAACCACTGTGTTTCTTGTCATTTTGAATCATGCCACATCAACAAAAAGAGATCCCAGGGCCTTTACTCCATTCCCATCATTAAGATTGACTCTAATTTGAGGAGACTACTCTTCCCCAGTCAATTTTTGAATGCCTTCCAGTCTGAGGGGCTCATTTTCTGGCACTATATTCGACAATGCTTCTCTGCTATTTACAGGGTTTTAACAGCTAATGGTTTCGGGAGTGGGCTGCTCGGTCCTTCTCCCTAGTCTGTCTTAGTCTGGGAGCTCAGCTGAAAGCTGTCCACCATGGATGGCCCCGCGGGTATCTGTAATATCAGTGGCATAGCTTTCTCAGCATCACAACAACACTCAAACCCTCACAACACGACAAGCTGACAGACAAGCAGGAGACATTTTAGTACCTGCTAAAAGACAAAAATCACAAGTTTAATTTAAAGATCTTCATTGACTTGATTTGTGATTCTAGAATCAGGCACTGCCTGATTACAGAGTAAATATTCGAGTGGACTAAACAGAAAAGGTTGTTTTTATAGACCAAGAAGAGCTGAGGAAAGCAAAAAGAAAGAACAGAGCATTTCAGTCACTTTCTCAATGAGAGAGAAACAGAAAAATAGAAAAGTAACTGATTGGTTGACATCAGGTTATGTCACATTAATCTTTTTTTTTTTTTTGGCAAGGATTTGAGAGGAGGGAATTTCATTGTCATACTAACTGAAACTGGCCTGTTTGGGAAATTTGTTTGTTACCTCTCTTGATTTCTCAGAAGACTAGATAACTTCTTTTCTGCTTGGTGACATCATATGGTCTGGTCTGTTGAGCCTAGCGTAGGCCCTCAGTCCAAGCCAATGGCCTCCTACAAATTTTATTTAATACATTTCACCTAACTGTGGCTTTAATAACATTCTCATGGAGATTTAATAAGGCAGTTTCTTAACATTTGGGCAAAAATGAAGACAGGCTTTATTTTACAGATGAAGTTGAATATGAAAACCAAAAAAGGCTGGTAGAGGAAGACGACTTGAATGTGCTTACATTTGAGGATCTTCTTTGCTTTGCCTATCAAGTGGCTAAAGGAATGGAATTTCTCGAATTTAAGTCGGTAAGTTCCATCCATTTATTTATTTATTTAGTACTTGGGAATTGAACCCAGGGCTTTGCACATACTTTGCAAGTGCTCTACCACTAAGCTGCACTCCAGCCCCTTTTTTATTTTTTTATTTTGAGACAGGGTCTCCCTAAATTACACAGGCTGCCTCTGGCCTTGAACTGGAGAGCCTCCTGCCTTAGGCTCAGGCACCACTGGTACCCAGTTTTTTTTCCTCTTCTCACAACTATAACCCCAATGACTCAGGAAGCAGAGGCAGAAGGGTCACATGTTCAAGGCCAGAGGCAGCCTCCATAACTTAGTGAGACCCTGTCTGAAAATAAAATAAAATAGGGTTGGGGGTGCAGCTCAGTGGTAGAGCATTTGTGTAGTATGCATCAGGCCGTTGGTTCAACCCCCAAGGAAAAGAAAGAAAGAAAGAAAGAAAGAAAGAAAGAAAGAAAGAAAGAAAGAAAGAAAGGAAGGAGAGAGAGAGAAAAGAAAGCACCTTCCCCACAACATCATAAAAAGATAATTGTGAGAAAAAGATGTGCTCATATGCAGTTATGATAAAGAGATGTGTTTGTATTTTTTCCTGTTTATTTTAACATGATCCTGTGATGTCTATTTTCTCCCTGTACACAGTTGAAGTCACCTAGGATGTTATCTGAGCCCTTTGCTAACTGTAGCATAAAGATCCAGGGTCCCTTTTTAGAAAATGGTTAGCATAGGCCAGGTGCCATGCCGCACGTGTGTTATCCCCGTGACCTGGGAGGCTGAAGTCTGAGAACCACAAGTTTGAAGCCAGAGGCAGCCTATACAACTTAGTGAGACCCTCAAAATGAAAAATTTAAAAAAAGAGGCAGTGTGGCTGGGGGAGCGGCTCAGTGACAGAGCACTTACCTAGCATGCACAAGGCCCTGGGTTCAACCCCACAGTACTGAAAAAAAATTACTCTCTCATTAATATTTCCCCACCTGTCCCATCTGAGGCACATTCCTCTCTTCATCTGCTCTGCCTACTGTTTGGATTTCCCTTTCCTCGAGCTTCTCGCTCACCTGAGTCTTCATTGATAGCTCACCTGCACAGGGACAGTAGTGCTTTATAGATGTTAGAGAGCATTCACCTCGATCCTCTGGCCTAGTTTGCCGCCCACAGTTAGGCAAATACAGATGGTCCCCACCTTCAATGAACCCACTTACAATCTTTCAACTTTAGGGTGGAGCGAAAACCAAACACGTTCAGTAGAAACCATACTTGGAATTTCGAATTTGATCTTTCCCTGGGCAGCGCTATGTGGTCCAATGTCTCTCGTGCAATGCTGGGCAATGGCAGTGTCTGCAGCTCGCAGGCGGCTCCACTGTCTTGAGGGGAGACGATCTTCCGTGCACTGTGCTGCTAAGTGAGGATGGTCAGCAGGCTGGGTCGGGGTAGTCAGTGCATTTTTCTGTGCATGTGTGTGTGTCTGTGGTACTGGGGGACCGAACCCAGGGCCTTGTGCATACCTTCCAAGTGCTCTACTACTGAGAAGCATCCACACTTTGAAAGTGAGAAGCCCACTTTGAAATGTTTTATCTTGAGACAGGGTCTCACTAAGTTACCCAGGCGGTCTTTTGCCTCAAAGTTGCGATCCCCTTGCCTCCACCTCCACCTCCAGAGCTGCTGGGATCATAGGCATGTGCACACTGTGCCCAGCAGAGGTTAATGCTTTTTTTTTTTTTTTTTTCAATACTGGGGGTTGAACCCAGGGCCTTGCGTCTGCATGCTTTGCAAGTGTTGGACCACTGAGCTGCACCTCCAGCCCATTTTTTTACTTTTTGAGACAGGGTCTCACCAAATTACACAGACTGCATCTGGTCTCGAACTTGCAATCCTCCTACCTCCACCTCCTGAGCCACTGGGATTACAGGCATGCGCCACCACACCCGGCTCCAGGTTAATGCATTTTTGACATGACATTTTCAACTTACAATGGGCCTATGTGGGGAGGTGTAACCCCCATCGTAAATTAGGGACCACCTGTACTCAAACTACTTACAGTTGGCAGTCAAGGGCACTGCTGTTTGCTCCCCTAGGCTTATAATATGAACCAGGGAAGAATGTCCAAGTTCTTAGACCATTAGTGTTTTTTATTGCAGTACTGGGAAGAGTTGAACCAGTGCCTCATACATGTTAGGCAAATGTTCTACCACTGAGCATCTCACCTCCAACCCCTTTTATATTTTGAGACAGGATCTCACTAAATTACAATCCTCCTGCCTCAGCCTCCCACATCAGTGGGATTATAGGTGTGTGCAATGGTGCTGGCTTCTTAGACCCTTTTGTCTTCACTGCAAGCCTTCCCCTCTGAGTCACGCATGTCCTTGCCTTCTTCTTACCCTTCCTCCCCTGCTGGTATCTGGTGGCCTCTCGGTCTCCCCAGCACACTCTTTGACTCCATCTTACATTTGTTGAGCCCTGACTATGTACTGACACTGTGCTAGGGACCAGTGATGACATGACTGGGCCCGAAGATCTTATGGTTGATAGAGGAAACGTGCAAGTCAGATGACAGCATCTTGTGATAAATACTATGGCTGAGGAAGTTCAGGGAACCCAGGGGGCCAGGGAGTGGGCACACACGTCAGACCCAGCCAGGGATGGGGTAGCAATGGAACAGAAAAAGCTTTCTGCAGGAGGACATGTTTGGGCTGGAGATTTTTGAAGGACAAGGAAAGCCAGCAAGGAGCATGGGTTAGGGTAAGGACCATGGCATCAGGAGGAGGGTTTTTGGATAAAGGTAATAACTCCATTGAACAACAGAGATTTGGGTGGTGGCAGTTGCATCCCTGAGTTTGGATGAAGTAGATTGATGGAGGATGTGGAGGAAGACACCCCAGCATGGGGAATGAGGATGGGCTCAGGCCCAGAACCTAGAGGAAATGGGGGCCCCCAGGGCAGGAGGAAGAGAACTGGAGAGTCTCGTATGGAATTCACAGAGGCATGGACCTGAGGGAGGAAGGTGCCAACAGTACCAGGCACCATTGAGAGGTCAAATCCAGGGGAGACAAGCGAGGTGCCATGCCAGAGCAGTTTGGGAGGACAAATGGGAGGGGGAGGCAGGCACGGTGACCTGCTGGTGAAGCGTGCATACTGCAAGGGGATGGCATCAGAAAGGCAGCCAGGAGAGCGGGGAGAAGCAGAGGGCTCAGGGCACAGGCATTTTACTTTTCATGGGTTTTGCCCTTTTATTTTTAGAGATTGAAGACAATCATTGGACCTTTGTAACTAGCGCCCTGTTTCTTTGGAGATCTTCCTTCAAAGAGTTAATTTCCTGCCAGAGTCCTTGTGTTAATGTCATAACATCTCACCTTTTCAGACACTCCTAATTCCACTTTTGTAAACCCCCTCAAGCTCATTTTTAGTTTTTTTCTGAGTACTTTATTAGTACTCCATTTTATCCCTGAAGCCGTTTCCCAGCCAGAAAAGAAACATACTCTTCATATCCACCCTAAAAGAGCTGGAAGATGGCCTCTGAAAATCCCTTTGGGGTGAAGCAGAGACCCCTGTTGTCACATCTCTTTCTTAAAACAAGGTAGAACATTCAGCTCCATTGCTCTTCAAAAATTTCTTTCTCTCTCGCTTTTTTTTTTTTTTTTTTTTTTTCCTGATGCTGGGGCTCAAACCCAAGGTCTTGCACAGCAAGGCAAGTGCTCTACCACTGTGCTACAGCCCAGCTCCTACTTGCTCTTCTTTCTAAGACACCCCTCTCCCCCAGGCCTCTGGGAATGCTCCATCAGCAGCACAAATGACTGCAGCTAGTGGCTGAGGAATCAGGCCACCAAGTTCCCTGGTAGCCCAGGCACGGTAGGAGACCTTCTGTCGCCTGTAATTCCAACTGAGTTTGAAACAAGGGGAAAGATTGCATCTGTGGCAGCACATGTCACATCCAATTTCCTTCTTCCTAGTGTGTTCACAGAGACCTGGCAGCCAGGAATGTGCTCGTCACCCACGGGAAGGTGGTGAAGATATGTGATTTTGGATTGGCTCGAGACATCCTGAGTGATTCCAACTACGTTGTCAAGGGCAATGTGAGGCTGCCGTCTCTTCTGTTTGTATACTGCGCTTTGTGTTTTGTCATGATTGCGGAAACATGTGCACTCACTGTAATGCATTTTTGATTTGTGGTAACATAAAGAAAAAACCCACACAGCAGTTTACTTACACTTAAAAGATTTTTTTCTCCAGCTTAAGGGGATATTCCATCTATAATAAAAGTTGAGCAAAATAGCCACACATCTATCCTTGGGCTAGCTAGTCAGAATAGGTCCATTAGGGACCTTGAAGTGCAATCTTCACTTAAAAAACCAAAAATCTATTTATTTCAGTTTCCTTCACTATCAAGCAGCTATTGAATTAGATTTCCAATTATAAGGAAAGCTGATAGTTACAATAAAGCATTTTTCAAAATGTACAATATATAAATACTAAGTATAAAATCTAAAAAGGGCACAATACTTAAATATTAATTAATGAATATTTATCATCCTATTACTATTAATGAAGACCTACAACATGAGTGAATTTTTTTGTTTGTCTGAAAAAGAAAATACTAAGGGACTGGGAATTTAGCTCAATGGTAGAGCACTTGCCTAGCGTATGTGAGGCCATAGGTTCTGTCCCCAGACCACCAAACAAACAAACAAAAAATCACAACACCTGTGCTTATGCCTATTCTGCTTCTTTTTGGTTATTCATTTTGGGGATGTCTCTGTACTATTGTCCATACTTATGAAATAATAGCCTCCACAAACGCTGATATAGTCCCTACTTTGGGCTAACCACTCTCCTGAGTATTTACATGTTAGATTTATTTAGTTAATTAATTTACTTAGTTCATTTTGTTGTCAAAACACCCACTTTGTGGATGAGGAAACTGAAGCACAGAATGTAACTTGCCCTTGGTTACACAGCTCATGAATATGAATGTGAACAGTCTGAGTTCCAAGTCTGTGCCCAAGCACTGTGGTACCATGTTCCCCACGAGGGTTCTATGCTTACTCCCTAAGGTAGTGGGAATAAACCAATAAAACCAACACGAAAGTTCCTTGTTCAAGGTAAATGTCTGATAAATGTGAAAAATCAAGCTAATTTGTATTCCCGCTAGAATCAAATAATCATCTTAGTTGATTTGCAATCTGCTCCTGGGTAATTACAGCAGAAGTCATAAAGATGCTGGCTGCTCTTATGTGGTTATGTGGTGTCTGCCCTACCAGCTGGCTTTCTCTTATGTGGGAAGGTGAATGCCATTCTAAACCACAATTAACTCTATTAATGAATCTGATGAACCAGACCAGCCTGTTTATTCGTTCAGCTCCTCCATTTGTATAGGATCTAAAAGAGAGTTCTTTCTGGGCCTTTGATTTTACTTGGCAGATTAAACATGCACAGTGAAGGGCTCCCATGAAAGACAACATCAGTACAAAACACTCCATCCCCGGAACTAATCATCTGTATCTTGATTCAAATAGGAGGCTTTACGTACTAAGTCAAAGCTCCCTTTTCATGCTATAGGAAATTATTAAAGCCCCAGAAGCTAGCCAGGTGTTATTTCTGGAAGTGATGCCATACATTCCACTTGTCCAGTTCTCAAGGATGGCATTTCTACTAAGTTCTTCTGAGAAAAACTTTAGTAAAAGACTTCTCTTGTTGGCTTGAATCCAGTTACCTTTGGACAACTGATGAGTTCTTCCTTAGTGAAGAGCAAATAGCTACTGTTATATTTGCCAGTTCCAAACACAAGCCTGCATTGCAGATGAGTTTTAAAGAAATGCATTTTTTTCTTGGCTACTATTATTTAGAATATTAGCTTGAAAGTGAAAAGCATCTACTGGAAGAATGTGATTTTCTTAATTAAGCATTAAGAATGGACTTAGGAAGATAATGTTGTTGTTAGGTGCCATGGAGTGGGGTCTGATTCATAGCAACCCTATGTACATCAGAATGAAATACTTCCTGACACTGTGCCACTCCTGGCACTATGTCAGTGCTTCTTTGCTATTCACAGGGTTTTTGATGGCTGATTGTTTTGGGATTGTTTCAGGGGTGGGCTGCCAAGTCCTTCTCTCATTTCTTGTGATACTGGGGATCAAACCTAGGGCCTTAGAGAGCACACAATAGCACTCTACCAACTGAGCTAAACCCCAGCCCTAGGAAGATAATAAATGTCATGATTTAACAAAAGAAAGCAGACATGGGTCTGCACGGGGAACACTTACCATGGGCTCTCTTGGTTTTTACTCAGGCCCGCCTGCCTGTAAAGTGGATGGCTCCTGAGAGCTTATTTGAAGGGATCTACACAATTAAGAGTGATGTCTGGTCATACGGAATATTGCTCTGGGAGATATTCTCACTGGGTATGTTTGACACTTTGCTGGCCTCCCTGGGCACTGGGCTTTGAGCACCCTGCTCCCTCTGCACCCCTCCCCCACCTCTCAACCTGCCAAATCCAGGGTGGATAGAATGCTACCTAATGGCTCCCATAGTTCCTTGGTCTTGCCTCCAGTTGCTGCATGTGGCACTTTATGTATTATTTGCCCGTGTCCCTAAGTCTTTCTTTCCTGCCGGTCTTTAAGCTGGTCTATATCCTGGTAGGGACGTCTCCTGACTTCATCCACTTGCAGCCCTAGCTGCAGGTTGTCCCTGGCTCTCAATACCTGTTGCCAATTGAGTAGATAAAGGAACAAATGAAGAAAAGTTTGTGTGGCTACCCGCTCTCCTGTTTTTCTCAGGTGTGAATCCTTACCCTGGCATTCCAGTTGATGCTAACTTCTATAAACTCATTCAGAGCGGATTTAAAATGGATCAGCCATTTTATGCTACAGAAGAAATGTGAGTTCCAATCAGCCTGTCAATTGGTTGAAATCAGAAACTTTCAGTCTATCTGCTTCCAAATGCAAACTCCTAAGACAAAGTTCACGTGATTCCTCTTTAGAAAGCAGAGAGAAGTCTTCCCTTTGTTTTGGGATTTCTGAATCAAACTAACCCTTGCCTGTCCTTGGAGGTACTACTTCTATGTTTTAATTCCTTTGCTTGAGGAGTCTGAGAGGATTAGACTCCATCTCCTACATTATCTTTCTTTACATGCATTTCTATCCATCATCTAATCTCTTCTTTCTGATACAGTACAAAATCTAGTAGAACACATCCCACAAAACACCCTACAGACAAGTACCTCTACACAGGAGATGGGGCTTCATTATATAGAAAGTGATTCATTTTGTTTCATTTGAATTTCCTCATCAGCATCCTTGTTCTATTGCTTTTACAGATACTTTATAATGCAATCCTGCTGGGCTTTTGACTCAAGGAAACGACCGTCTTTCCCCAATCTGACTTCATTTTTAGGATGTCAGTTGGCAGATGCAGAAGAAGCGGTATGTAGCAGCCAGGACTTGATAAACCATTCCTATAAAGAATATTGGAAATTCATAACACTCCTTGTTGACTTCCTCAGATCCAAATGTACCAAGTTGTCTTTCTTACCACGATTTGTCTAGGTTACCTTTTGAAAGCTGTATGGGGTGAGACATATTTATTTATATGTTTTTAGAAAAAAACAACAACAACCTTTTCTGAAGATCTTACCCAATTAATTAAAAAATTAAAATCTCTTTTTTTTTTTTTTGCAGTACTGGGGGTTGAACCCAGGGCCTCGTGCCTGCATGCTCTGCAAGTTATGGACCACTGAGCTGCACCTCAGCCCATTTTTTTTTTTTTTTTTTTTTTTTTTTTTTTTTTTTTACTTTTTGAGACAGGGTCTCGCTAAATTACGCAGACTGCCTCTGGTCTCGAACTTGCGATCCTCCCGCCTCCGCCTCCCGAGCCGCTGGGATTACAGGCGTGCGCCACCACACCCGGCCAAAAATTAAAATCTCTTAAGGGTCTATTGCAGAGGACTAGACAACTAAATAAAATCCTTCCAGAAGCCACTGGCCTTTCCTAGTTCAACATGAAGCATTAGCATATAATAATCTCACGAATCAAGCATGGGCCTGCAGTTGAGAGTTGAATTCCACCTCTGCTGCTTTGCCTCCCAAGAGCTGTGTCTGTTACGGCAAATCACTTTATTTCTTTGGGCCTCCATGTTCCCACTTGTAAAATGGGCTGCCAAACTAGATATCCTTAAGCTTTGGGAACTTGGAATTACTTTGCTAACTCCTCTCCATCAACACCACCTGGCATAGTAAAGAGAGCCACCCGCAGATGAAGTGAACAAAGGGCAGAATGTTGAACTCCCAGTACCCAGGTTCAAATCTTGGTGCCATCACTTATGTCTCATATGACTTGATTGTTATTTAGTCTTTTTTTGGGGACCAGTTTCTTTATAAAGAAATATGAGATGAACTGATCTTACTTTATGAAGTTGTTGAAAGAGTAAATGAGGTGATAAGTTTGAAAAGACTTAGTACAAACTGGGAAATTAGTATTTACTCATAAAATATTAGTCAAATGTAAATCTGAGCCATGTGTGGTGGTACACGCCTGTAACCCCAGCACTGAGAAGGCTGAGGCACGGGGATTACAAGTTTGAGGCTAGCCTGGGCTACATAGTGAGACACTGTCAAAAAATAAATAAATAAATTTTTTAAAAAAGAGTTTGGTAAGGTGATAAGTGCCTGTAATTCCAGCACTTGGGAGGTGGAAGGCAGGGAGATCATGAGTTTGAGTCCGTCCTGGGCTACATAGCAAAACTTTGTCTCAGAGATATACAAATAAATAAAGGATATATGATTTTTTTTTTTTTGTAGTACCAGGGGGTTGAACCCAGAGGCTCAAGCATACTAGACAAATACTGTACCATTGAGCCACACCTGCAGACTCTCTTTTTATTTTTTCACTTTGAGACAGGTTCTCACTAAACTACACAGGCTGCCTCTGGCCTTGAATTCTTGATCCCCCTGCCTTAGCCTCCTGAGTCACTGGTATTGTAAGAGTGCACCACAGTACCCAGCTTGATTCTTTAATGAATTATCCCCTTTCTAAATTGTTAAGAGTCTATTTTCAATCCTATGTTCTCTCTATAGACTGGTTTAGATGGCATATGTCATTTCCTCCTGTTATGATTTTTTTAATCAAATAAAGATAGAAATTGCTATTGTCAAGAAATTAGATCAAAAGGCTGGGAGATGGCAAGTCCCCAGGGTACTTACAGGCTGTGGCACAGATGACCCGAAAACAGTGACTGACACTGCAAGATAAATAGAAGAGTTACAGCAATAAAGGAGAAATGAGCTGACAGTAGAGAGAAAGGAGCGACTACTGTTTACTGTGAGGTACTTGGGTATGGATTCAGGGGGTCTGAGCTGAACTATGCTGTGAGTCATGAGGAGCATTTCAGCTGTTAGAGAATGGAAGGTGAAGGGCTGGAGGTGGCTCAGTGGTAGAGCACTTGCCTAGCATATGCAAGGCCTTGGGTTCAATCACCAGTTCCACAGGCTGAAGGAATGCTACTGTATAAATACGGGTTCAAAGTGGAGAAAGTGAGTGGAAAAGAAACAGCTGTGGCTAACATCATGCAGGGTGGGTGGGGCATGGAGGAAAGCAAGACTATAAAAGCAGAACCAGGGTGACAGGTCCACCATGGCCCAAGATCCCCTGTGCTTTGTCCAGGACCACGCTGGGCTTGGCCTGAGGTTCTCCTTTCATATCCCCACACTCGTGGCGTGTCTGGATCTCCTTTCCTGCGGGGGACCTGAGAGGGATCCGCAGCTGTTGGACGGTGCCCTGTCCACTCGTGATGACTTGCTGAGGGAATCCATGCTCAAGGACAATTTACCCATGTCCCCCTCCCCCAGTCCTTCCTCTCTGCCCCTGGCCCCTCCAGGATGGAAGGCTCTTTTCGTTAGCAGCACCAGAGCTGTGCTGCACAGAGAAAACAATAGCTCCTTTTAGCAAGTTAGAAAATGTCACCCCTCTGGGCGGAATGAATCCAAAGAGATGCCACTGACTCAGGGCTCAGGCAACCTGCTCCAATCTGACCCAGTTAAAGGAGGGAAGCCCACATTGGGGTTCAGCCACCACTTGCGCACTCTGCTGGGCACTTTTTCCCCCCATGGTGCTGAGGCTAGAACTCAGGGCCTCGCTCATACTAAACAGGCACTGTACCATGGAGCTATACTCTCAGCCTGCTGCTGGGCATTTTTATACAAGGTATAATGCACACAACAGTACCAGACAGCCCTGAGCACTGTGAAGAAACCCTCACTTCCCTGGGGTTGATGCTGCTTCATCCCTTCAGCACAATCCCATCTAGTCCCCTGGATAGGAAAATGGCCTTGCCAGCATGTGCAGATAATTTTTGTAGGTGTGTGGAAGCTTTGTTCCTGCTTCATCAAACCATTGTTGTTAGGTGCTGTTGAGTCAGTGTCTGACTCATAGCGACCTTATGTACAATAGGTAAAACACTATTATCATGCTTCTCTGCTGTTCATAGGGTTTTCAATGGCTGATTGGTTTTTGGGAGTCAGTTGCCAGGTCCTTCTCCCAAGCCTACAGCACCTGATGTTCCCAGGCCATCTCCCATCCAAGTACTAACCAGACCCGACCCTGCTTAGCTTCCGAGATCTGACAGGATCCAAAGCCACAGTGCTATGGCTGCAGGCTCATCAAGCTATAGAGGAGGAAAATTAGAAAAGCACAGGTTATGACTTTGAGATCTAATCTCAACACCAGTGGGGTTAAATCATGGAACCACTCAATAATATGGTCAGACAATAGAGAACCAATGAAGATTTTTAGGATGGATAAACATGCTTCAGGCTTTAAGGCCTAGATTAAATATTCTCTCCTCTGCAAAGCCCCGCTCCCCACACAATTTCCTATGCCAGATTTCAGGCTTCTTCTGAATGCCCGTAGAATTTACATGTAACCCTGTTTGAGATGCAAATCATGGTGTATACTAATTTTGCTTCATGGGTCATTCTTTCTCTTTCTCATCACTGAACAGACTCAATTCATGAAGGCAAGGATGATGTCCTGTGCATCTTTTTTTCTTGGGGTGGGTTACTGGGGAGAGAATCCAGGTCCTCAAGCATGCTAGGTAAGTGCGTTGCCACTAAGCCACAGCCCCAGAACTTTAAAAAATTTTTTCATTTTGAGACAGATCCTCACTAGGTTGCCCAGGCTGGCCTCAAACTCACGATTCTCCTCCCTCAGCCTCCCAAGTAGGTGGGATTACAGGTCTGTGCCACCATACCCCACTGTTCATCTTTACATCACATAATGTTGTGTTTGCCCATGTTTATCAAATAAATGAATGAAGGGCAGCATGAAAGTAGGTTAAAGACCACATCTGTTTTTTCATTGTTCTGTACCCAGCGATTCACATCATGGTTAGCATGCAAAGGGACTCAGTAAATGTTTCTGAGAGAAAGGAAGGAAAGAAGGGAGGGATGGAGAGAAGGAGGGAAGTGTGAAAGCGAGTTTGGAAAAGCAAGGCAAAAGATCAAAGGTAAAGAAGTCAGTTAGGAGGTAACTGTGGGGGCCAGGGGTGTAGCTCAGTAGTAGAGCACTTGCTTAGGATGCATGAGGCCTGGGGTTCAATCCCCAGCACCATATAAAAACTAAAAACAGCTGGGTGCAGTGGCATATGCCTGTAATCTCAGCGACTCAGGAGGCAGAGGCAGGAGGATCGCGAGTTGGAGGCCAGAGGCAGCCTGTGTAACTTAGCAAGACCCTATCTCAAAATAAAAAATAAATGAATGAACTGGGGGCTCAGCCCAGTGGAAGAGCACTTGCAAAGTATGTGTGAGGCCCTGGGTTCAACCACCAGGGACTGGGGAAAAAAATCAACCTAAAAACAACAAAAAAATACAAGAAGTGACTGTGATAATAGAGACATGTGACAATGAGGAAATAAACTAAGGCAGTGGTAGCTGGGATGGTGGCAGGAGGGACATGCATAAGCCTGGTTCAAGAAAGAGAACCGACCTCTCCTCCTGTCTCCTCTCTTGCTGCCCCACAAGTTACAGGAACTGTACACAGCCATGTGTCATGCCTGAGAAAGGCATCAGTAGACAGTTTTGTCACTGTGAGAACATAGCAAAATGTGCTTCCACAAACCTAGATGGTACACCCACTACATGCCCAGCCTGAGTGGTCCATGTGGTAGTCTATGCAGCTCATTGTCCACCAAAATCTCACACAGCACAAAACTGTATATGTACATACATATATAAAGAAACAAGGCCCTAAATGCCTTTGAAAGCAAGAAAGCGATCGCTTTGTGGACCAGAAACTGTGGATAGTCCCTGAGACAATAAAAGCAGTTATGGCTGGACAGAAGAGGGAAGACCCACAACAAAGGGTGCTTGTGGAAAACAAGGGGAAGTGCCAGCACACAGGACAGGAGGAGGTCCCGTGGGATTCTGCAGAAGTTCACAGCACTATTGGCCACATTGTTAAATAGACATCAGGTTAACTATGGGTGTTAAAAATGTAAGAATAACCACTGATAAAATAGAAATATAACATATAACTTCTGGTTCAATGTGGGAAAAAGAAAAGGGACAATAGAAAACAACCATACAAAATGAGGAAGAGAAAACAAAATTACTGAAGATGTTAGTTGTTAGGAAACACAAAATAGCAAGAATTAGGAAACTCACTGAAGAAAGAAAATTTCAGAATAAATAAAATTGTTATCACACAGGCCACATTCACTAACCTCAAGGCAGTGAAATGAAAAATCACTAACAGCAAACCAAAAAAGTGCTCAAATTTATATGATAAAAATTAAGAATCATGTTCCTTGGGGCTGGAGGTTTAGTTCAGTGGTAGAGTGCTTATTTAGCATGCGTGAGGCCCTATGTTCAAGCCCCATTACTGCCCAAAAAGGAGGAAAATGCTTCTTAAAGAAGTCTTTGTTAAAGAAGGAGGGGAAGGAAGGGCAAAAAGAAATAAAAATGAACGGTGCCTATTAAAACTTAAGTTACCAAAATCCAAATTTTAAATTAGTTTATTAGAAAACAAGAAAGGATGGAAATAAATGACTAAGTTTTCAATTCAGGAATTAGGGGATAGCCCAGTGCAGTGGTGTCCACCTATAATCCCTGTGCTTGGAAGGAAGAGGCAGGAAGATCACAAGTTGGAAGCCAGCCTGGGCTACATAGTGAGACCCTGTCCCCATTCCTGACTCTCCCAAAGAAGAGTGATAACTTGACCTAGTTGCTGACACACCATGAGAATAGAAAGAGGTGAAGGAGCTGGAGATGATTCTGAAATTTCTAGACCACGACTTTGCATGAATGGGAGTACATTAATGAATGCAGGAGTGGGTATATTGGGTTTGAGGTATTGCTAATATTTACATTACAGCTTTCCTTAAATGGTTAGAAATTCAGTGCTAGCAGTACATTTAGACTGAACAGGTCTGATGGGTCATAACCTACTGCTATGTCTACTTCACAAAAAGTATTCATGAAGTGGTACCATTCATCTCTAAGAGTATAGGCCAAGCTGTCATGTGTAGTACCAGACTCACAATGTATAGATTTTGGTTCATAAGGATGTATATTTTTTAGTTTTCTAATAATAAAAAATCAATCTAATCAGTTAACACTATAGCTGACTATCAAAAAACAAACTAACAAGCCAGGCGCTGCAGCACATATCTGTAATCCTAGCTCCTCAGGAGGCTGAGGCAGGAAGATGGCAAGTTCAAAGCCAGAGGCAATCTGTGCAATTTAGCAAGACCTTGTCTCAAAAAAAAAAAAAAAAAAAAAAAAAAAAAAAAAAAAAAAAAAAAAAAAAAAAAAAAAAAAAAAAAAAAAAATAGGTGTGGGGGGTGCAGCTCAGTGGTAGAGCACTCGCTTAGCATGTGCCAGGCCTCTGAGTCCTGTAAAAAACAAAATAAAATTAAAATTAAAAAAAACAGAATAAGTAAGGAAGTAACCAAACACAAACAACAAAATAAAAAACAGCAAGAGGTAAAAGAAAGGAAGGAGTCTCTAAAGTTTAAATAAGCAGAATACATGATCTCTAAATCACAAAGAATCCTTATAAATAATAAGAAAAACATGTATACCTTTTTTTGCATAGAAAAAGACAAAGATAATACTATAATAAGGCTGTTCACAATGAAATACAAATAGTTATTAAATATATACAAGGAGGAGGAAGACCTGGCAATCCACTCCTGAAACAATATGCCATTGAAAACTCTATGAATAACAGAGAAGCACTGACAATCGTGCCAGGCATGGCACAGTGTTGGAGAGTGTTTCATTGTGTGGTACGTAGGGTCGCTATGAGTCAGACCTGACTTGATGGCACCTAACAACAACATATACAAGGATACTCAACTTTGCCTATAATGAAACATATGCAGATAAGGAGATAAAACTTGTAGCTTGACAAAGGGTCTGAGAGGTGAAAGATTAATGCCTAATGTTGGGAAGTTTCTGGAGAAAATAACATTTCCAGACACCACTGGTAGAAGTAGAAATAAGTTCAGCGGGTCCTCAGCTTGGATTGTCTGACTTGGGATTTTTTAACTGTATGATAATGTGAAATCACATGCATACAACTGTGGTCTTTCATTTTCAGTACAGTATTCAATAAATTACATGAAATATCCAATACTTTATTACAAAATAGGGCTTTGGGTTAAATGATTTTTGCCTAGCTATAGGCTAATGGAAGTGTTCTAAGTGCTACGGTAGTCTAAGGCAGGCTAGGGTGAGTTGTGATGTTTGGTGGATGATATAAATTAAATGCATCTTTGACTTATAATATTTTCAGTTTATTATTTTTGATTTATTATAACCACCCCCTGTCTGCAAGGAGCATCGTTATGTGTTTTCTGTAGGGCAGACTGTAATGCATATCACAGCTCAAATGTGACTCACCTTGGATCCAACAGTTCCACTCCCCCATTTATCCCAAGGATGGATAAGGTCAAATGTGCACTTTTCACCTTGTATTACATAAACAATTCATCAAAAGGTTAATTATGGTATGTCAGTGCTATGGAATGCTGGGCTGCCATTACAAAAATCCTGTGGCCAAGCTTAGTGTATAATACATGTAACATGCAACAACAAATGTTATAATAATATATTAGTAGTTCCAAAACAAGGTTGTAGAATTTTATAGCCTAAGCTCACTGACACAAAATTGTGTGTACATAGCAAGCTGTCTGTAATGATGATAACCTCTGGTGATTTTTATTTTTATTTTTCTCTATAAACTTTTCTGTATTTCTTAAATTATCTATATAAATGTGTGTTGACTTTATAATCAGAAAAAAAAAAAGTAGGCCAGGCATGACGGTGCACACTTGCAGTCCCAGCTACTCGGGAGGATGATGCAGGAGGATCACATGAGCCCAAGGGTGGTTTAAGACCAGCCTGGGCAAGAGTGAGGCCTCATCTCAATAAATAAATAAATAAATAAGTAAATAAATAAATAAATAAATGAATGAATAAATAAATAATTTTTTAAAAAGGAAAACTAATTTCATTCTGGAAAAAAATTCAAAGCCACAAAACTTGCAGGTGAAACCTGAAGCATTAGTCTCTTATATTAATTGCATAATGAATAGATTTCTTCTTGTAGCCTTTCTTTTTTAAGGTTTTTCTGTATGCCTTTATGACTTCTAGAGTGACATTTTATACGTAAGAGTAGAAACAATAATGAAATAAAATATTTGACTCTGTCTTCATTTCTCCACTAATAAAACGACCAGAGTTGCTTTGGCAGTTAATTTGTAGAATATTGTCTAAGACTTGTGCATAATAAGCCTGGCACAGTGGTGCACGCCCGTAATCCAGCAACTCAGGAGGCAGAGGCAAGAGGATCACAAGTTTGAGACCAGAGGCAGTCTATGCAATTTAGCAAGACCCTGCTCAAAAGAAAAAAAAAGTGAAAAAATGGGCTGAGGGTGCAGCTCAGTGATACAGCTTTGCAAAGCATGCAAGCGCGAGGCCCTGGGTTCAACCCCCAGTACGGGGGTGGGGGGGAATTGTGCATATAAAAGTAATGCTCTATTTAAAACGATCATTTTTATTTAAGTAATTTGCCATAGGACACCTTGCATGTGAGGCTCGATCAGATGATAATCCGTGTTCTGTCTCTTCTCACACACAGATGTATCACAACGTGGATGGCTGTATTTCGGAACGTCCTTCCATCTACCAAAACAGGCGACCTTTCAGCAGAGAGATGGATTCAGAGCCGCCTTCTCCACAGGCACAGGATGGAGGCTCGTAGAGAAACAAGTTAGTCTTAAGGACTTCATTTCCCTGCCAAGTTTAAAGAGGCTGTAGATTACCAAAACAAGATTCATTTCATCACTAAAAGAAAATAGATTATCAACTGCTGCTTTGCCGGACTTTTCTCTAGAAGCTGTCTGCGATTACTCTTGTTTTCAAAGGGACTTTTGTAAAATTGACTCACCCTGTGCACAAGGCGGAAGAGCCAATAATGACCTTTATTGGTGTATCTGCCTGTAGCCAAAAGGCCTGCTCAGGCTGGCTTAAGTGAAAATTGTGTACCCCAAGTATAGTATATTCTTGTAAATAAATAAAACCAAAGCATTTTGCTAAGGAGAAGCTAATATGATTTTTAAAAATCTATGTTTTAAAATAATATGTAACTTTTTCAGCTACTTAGTGATATATTTTATGGATGAAAATAAACTTTCTATGGTAGAAATATTCGTTATTGAGTTACTTACGTAAGGCAAGATCATTGAAGTTCATGAGTTCACTGAACTTATGTACAAGGTTTTGTTTGTACACTTTTCTGTGGAGAAGGCTCATTGTCCCCCTACCCTTTAGTTTTCTGAGACAGGGTCTTGTTATACAGCCCAGGCTGGTCTCAAACTCACAATCCTCCTGCCTCAGCCTCCAAGTGCTGGGACTATAGACATGGCCACCATGCCCAGCAGAGGCCCATTCTGTAACCAGATTGTTAAAAGCATACCTGAGTCCTCTAGGTCAAGGACACTGGTGTCCGGTCTGTGCTCTTCTCTGTAGCTCTCCTCTCCTGCTGGGTTTGCCATTGGCTCCCATCAGCCTTTGAGGCCTAGCACCTCCAGCCCATAGGTTTATAAACTTGGCTGTCCTCTCCCCTTACATACTAGGTGCTACCAAGTTCTGCCTTTTGTTTCTTCATTTTGTTTTGTTTTGTTTTGTTGAGTTGGGGTCTTGCTGTGTCATCTAGGCTGGTCTTAAACTTATGGGCTCAAGTGATGCTCCTCCCCCAGCCTCCCACATAGTTGAGTAAAGGTGTGGGCACCATCGTTCCCACATTCTTCTCCGCCTCCTCTGTGTGTGGTGGTAATAGATATGGGCCTGTAGCCAGTCCACCAAGGCTGGAATTCTCTCTCCTCTCCTCTTACCTGGGTCACCTGGGGACATTCTATGGTCTAAACGTGTCCCCCAGTGTTCCTGTGTTGGACACTTAACCCCCTCTGCAGTAGTGTTGAGAGGTGAGACCTTTCAAAGGTGATGAGGTCATGAATGGACTGGGGTTTAGCTCAATGGGTAGAGGGCTTGCTCTGTGCGCTCTGAGGTCCTGGGTTCAATCCCCAGCACTGGCAGGACCTGCAGCCCACTCCCAAAACAATCCCAAAATAATCAGTCATCAAAAACCCTGTGAATAGCAGAGGAGCACTGACATGTGCTGGGTGTGGCATAATGTTGGGAATGTTTTGTTCTGTTGTACATAGGGTCACTATGAGTCAAACTTGACTCGTAGGCACCTAACAGCAACGACAACAACAGGTCCTGAATGGGCCAATGTTATTGCAGGACTGAGTTTGTTATAAAAGTGAGTTTGGCTCGGACCACTAAAGTCTTGTGAGGGCTTCTTTTCTAGATCCTTCATTTTGCTCTTAATGGAGAGCCTACCGACCTGATACCTGCTGTTCTTCATCTCCTTAGGTAAGTGGCCTGTCTCTTCAACTGGATTCGAAGAAATTTGCAAGCAGATAGAATTTATGCCTAGTTGTATATTCACATCCTATTTGTGTAACTGAGATATAAAAAGTACAATATTTAGTTACTTTTTTACCCACTCAAGTAAAAGCATAAAATATGCTTCATGGTACACATTCAAATAATGTTGTATTTTTACTTATAGTAGTCAGTGAAATCCCCCTTTACTCACACCACCCAACCCAAAATGCTTCTTCAAGAAGAACCACTGATAAACTTGAGGTACATATTTCCCAGCTTCTTGTCATACTGCATTTATATCATGCACGCGTATTCCACCCCCAAACCCCTTTGCTTTGCAGAAATGGAATCACACTAGCCATCTTGTCCAGTGGGCCTTTTGCTCTTGGCAGTGTGTGGATATTTGCCCCAACATGCGTATTTGTGAGGCCCTTGTTAGGTCAGAGGCATTATGCTAAGAACTAGAGATGCAATATCTTCATGACTACCTAGGAAGTGGGTACTAAAATTATGCCATTTTTTTTTCTCTGAGGACATTGAAACTTTGGTTAATAACTTGCAGTCCCCTAGTAATAATACCTTGATATTATACTTGGGCACTGGTATTATTTTATTTATTGAAATTACTTTTATATGTGGTAAAAAGCCCTTTTTAAAAATACAGTTTGGCAGTGTTAACTACGAATACATCATTGTGAAACAAATCGTCAAAACCCTTTCCATCTTGCAGATCTGAAACTCTGTCCCCATGAAACATGAACTCTCAGTTCCCCATTTCCAGAGCTCCTTGCAATCATCATTCTACTTTCTGTTCCTATGAATCTGACTGCTCTTGGGACCTCATGTAAGTAGAATCATACAGTGTTTGTCTTTTTGTGACTGGTGTATTTTGCTTAGCATAATATCTTCAAGGTTCACTCTTACAGTATATGTCAGAATTTCCTTTCTTTTAGAGTTGCATAATGTTTCATTATGGGAGAAGGACCTGGCAATCCACTCCCAAGGCAATCCCGAAGCACTCAGCCATTGAAAACCCTATGAGGGTCGCTATGAGTCTGATACCGACTCGACGGCACCTAACAACAACAACAACAACAATGTTTCATTGTATGCATATGGCACATGTTATTTATCCATTCATCTACTGATGGGCACACGTACTGGTTCCACTTCTTGGCTATTTCAAATAATGTCATGAACATGGACAGGCAGATATTTCCTTGAGATTTTGCTTTCAATTCTTGTGTGTGTGTGTGTGTGTGTGTGTGTGTGTGTGTGTGTGTGTGTATACACACACATATACCCAAAGTAGGATTGCCAGGTCATATGGCAAGTCAATTTTTAATTTTTTGTTGTATTTATTATTATTACTATTTTTTGGAAGTACTGAGGGTCAGTAAACCCAGGGCTTCTTGCATTCTAGGCAAGTGCCTGGTAAGGCTGTACCCTTAGCCCATCTCCTATTTTTTATCTTGAGTCAGGGTCTTGTTAAATTGCACAGGCTGCCTTTGGCTTCGAACTTGTGATCTTCCTACCTCAGCCTCAAGTTACTGGGGTTAGGGGTATGTGCCATGGCACCTGGCTGTACTGATTATACTGTTATACTGTTATAGTGTTCATGTGCTTTTTCTGCCACCTGGTATCCACTCCCATGTCACTGTAATAGTACCATGATTTGGATACTGGAGTAGCATTTCTCCCCAGTGTCTTGCAGTTGGCTAGGACTTTAGTCAGGCTTTATCTTCTAGCTATGGAGGGTCCTTGACCCGTGCTAGGCTAAAAAAGTTCTTTTCTTGTTCTGAGTCTTTTTACCTGGGCTAAATTCAGGTGAGGATGGACAAGAGAACAGGAGCTTATTCTTATAGTACCAGTCTCTGATATGAGGGACAAGCAGGTCATACTTCCTACATCCCTAGAGCTGAGCTGGTCCCTCTTCTTCCCTGAGCCTTGTTTTCCAGCCTTCGTATGATTCACCCCATGTCCTGTAAAATCCTCTTCTGATGCAGTAGCTCAAGTGTGTCTCTGTTGTTTATACCTAAGAACCCTGCCGGGGACATGGTGCTGATTCAAAGACTCCTCAGTAGAACGGAGGGTGTCCTCTGCTGTGGTCTCTCTGTGTCTGTCTATCAAGGTCCTCCTGGCTTTAGGTGCTACACTGGTTCTCATCACTTTATATTCCTCCATTATCTTGATGGGGTTGTAGAGGAAGCTGAGTCACAGGCATTTGGTGTGTCCTCTTGAGCTGCTTGTTGCAAAATGTATGTTGGTGATAATAGGGAGGAAAATTAACATGAGTTAACATTTCTAGCAATGTTCTCCTTTTTGTTTGGCCAAGGTGATTTTGGTCAGGATACCCACACATTTTGAATGTGACTTCTCTGTGGATGTTTATGTTTATACTTGGAATTGTCAAGGCTGCCCACCTCTTGTGTTCAGCGCTCAAGTCACCAAAGTATTTATCTCATTGAAAAGGAACATTCTCTTATTTGTGAGCTTTATACAAATGTTGTCATAGTCTGTGTGAACTACCAGACCCTACCTTCTTGGAAAAAAAAAATTGTGCTTTGAAAATTCATTCTTGAGTATCCCTAATCTAAAAATCCAAAATCCAAAATGCTCCAAGATGTGAAACTTTTTGAGCACCAACATGACATAGAGAATTCCACATTTGATTTCATGTCGTGGCAGTGAAAACACAGATGTCCTAAAATATTGTATCAAATTACCTTCAGCCTATATGTATAAGGTGCATATGAAACAAATGAGTTTTGTGAATTATGTAGTATATGAAAATATTCCAAAACCATAAAAAAAATCAAAATCTAAACTGTTCTTTTTCCCAGCATTCAGATAAAGGATTGTCATTGTTAGGTGCCGTCGAGTCGGTATCCGACTGATAGCGACCCTCTGTACAACAGGGGAAACACTATTGTCAGTGCTTTTCTGCTGTTCATAGGGTTTTCAATGGCAGATTGATTTTTGGGAGGGGGTTGCCAGGTCCTTCTCCCAAGCCTACAGCTTCTGGTGTTCCCAGGCGGTCTCCCATCCAGGTACTAATCAGGCCCGACCCTGCTTAGCTTCCGAGATCTGACGGGATCGGATGCCACAGAGCTACCGCTGCAGGCCAGATAAAGGATACTCAACCTATATTACACAGAGGTGAAGAGTCTTCATTTCACTGATGGAACGTAAATACACAATTCCCAGTACTTATTCTCACGCTGATTACATTTGGATTTTGGGGGACTAGATGGGTTTGCAGGTGTTCTGTATACGTACCCTTTGCATACATCAAATATGATATTTAAAGGGCAACAGCTTCTGCAGAAAAGCACAACTTTTAATTCAGATTTGGTTTTAGTTTGGATCAAGTTAAGTTCCTGACATAACCGCCCATTTTTAACATCTCCTAGAACACAACGTCCAGGCACCGATTTGTAACCAGAGTGGTAGGGAGGCCCTTCCGCCAGGTCTTTGTCATGGTCTTGCCGGCAGGTGGCGCCTTACCACCACTGTTTTTAAGTCCATCCCCAAGCCTCAGGCTTCAGGCCTTTTCTATGCCTTGCCCTCTGGAGAGGCAAATACCAGGATGAAGTAGCTGAATGAAAGAAAAGGTCAGTCCCTTGGCTAAAAGGTAAAACCATCCTCCCTGCAGAAACTTCAATTCATTTATTCGAGATTCAATCATTTCCTGTCTGTGGCAAGGAGTGCATTTTTTGTGTCTTGTTTAAACATTCCCAAGTTCAAATCCTTTCAATGTCACCTGGTTCTCACACTGTATTCTAGGCAATGAAGCACCTCTCGGGTTGGGGTTGCTGGAACCTGGAGTGTTGGAAAAGAAGAGGCTGGTGGCTGCACTCTGCTTACAGGGGTTCTGGCTCACTGCCCTTTCTGGTCCCACCATATCACCACCACTTCTGTTTTGTCCTAATTTTTTCTTTCTCTCCTCTCAGCTGTTCCATGAAGGGCTGTTTCAGCATCAGATTTAGCCATACTCTTCTGCCACTCCCATGGTCATTTCTGTCAAAAATCAATGACATATCAGTATTGACACTTGATTGTGTCTAAGCCATAATCACTATCAGCAACAGAAAAAAAAAGTGGGGCAACTATCATCTAATACACACACCTACACACACACACATATACATTTTTTCCCACTCCTAGTATGTCCACCATGAATGAAATGATCTTGATGAGGCAGAAAAGACTTTGACGAATTCGTGTGTGTGTGTGTGTGTGTGTGTGTGTGTGTGTGTATTAAAATACACCTGTGAGACTTTTTGTCCTTAGGAAAAATATCTGAAATAGTTCAAAGGAAGAAGGGTGTATTTGGGATCACACTTTCAGAGGCTGCGATCCATGGGCAGCTGGCTCCATTGCTTTGGCCTGTAGTGCAGCTGGGCATCATGGTGGAAGGAGTGTGTAGCAGAGCAATGTTACTCACCTCATGGTAGCCAGGAAGCAAAGAAAGAGAGAAGATGAGGTGGGGGGACAAGGTATATCCTTCCAAGGCCCCCAGTGACCCACTTCCTCCAACAAGACCCTATCTCCTACTTTCCACCACTTCCCAAAATAGTGCCACCAGCTGGGGACCAAGCCTTCAACACATGAGCCTATGGGGGACACCTCATATTCAAACCATAACAATGCACGTGGCATAAAACTCACCTGATGCACCAATTTTAAGTGGACAGTTCCTTTTCATTGTTGGCCAACCATCACCACCATCCATCTCCAGAACCTTTCCATCTTTCCAAACTGAAGCTCTGTACCCACTCAATAAGGACTCCCATTCAGCCCCTGGTGACCATCATCCTGCTTTCTGTCCCTATGAACTTGACTACTGTAGGACCTCATCTAAGTGGAATCATGCCCTATTCATTTTTCTGTAACTCACTTATTTCAACTAGCATAATGTCCTCAAGGACTCGGGTTTATCTCAGTTGGTAGAGTACCACTCTGCATTCTCTGAGGCCCTGGGTTTGATCCTTAGCACTGCAAAAACAGCAGAAGGACCTGGCAACCCACTCCTGAAACAATCACCCATTGAAAACTCTATGAGGGTCACTATGTGTCAGACTCAACCCAAGGACACCTAACAACAACAATGTCCTCAAGATTTCTTTATTGAATTCTTTTATTAACATTTATTGATGACATACCCTACTCCAGAGTGAGGCTAAAGACTTCATCTGGATTTTCCCATTTAACAAATTATGAGGTAGGAGTTTGTTCTGGGGCAGTTTAACCGATGATGAAACCAAAGCTTAGGAAGATTAAATCTCTTACCCAGACACCTGGAGCTGATAAATGCAGAGCCTGGCCTGGACGCCAAACCTGCACATCACCTCTCAACCACATTGGACCACTGTTGCTCTCAGGCGCTTCATGGAGCCTTCGCTCAGTCCCCAGAGTCTGGTAACAGCAAGAAAGTTAAGGCCAGAGTGCTTTTTATGGCCTGGCTTGCTGAGTTCCATATTAGTAAAGTTTTTTGTCAGTGTTGCTTCTATTACTATTTAATTTCTGAGCCTTTTGTGTCTTAAGGGTTCATGTTAGTAAATTGGGGGTTCTCATTATTATATGTAGATATAACAAAAGGGGGCTGTGCTTCTGGTCTGGTGGAGGAAAGTTTATAAATCACGACAGGTGCCAGAAATGCAGTAACGTCAGAACCATCCCACATGCGCATTAGCATTTCCCTGAACCAAAACACATTTAACTTGGAAACTCATATCTTCTTTTGCGCCAGGGGAGCTGAGAACCCTGGGGCTCCAACCTTCAAATTGCCTTAGATTAGGAATGTATGTGTAAGCTGGGCATGGTGGCGCACACCTGTAATCCTAGCAACTCAGGAGGCAGAGGCAGGAGGATCGCAAGTTCGAGACCAGAGGCAGTCTGTGTAATTTAGTGAAACCCTATCTCATAAACTAAAAAAAAAAAAAAAGAAAGAAAAGAAAAGAAAAGAAAGCAAGTAGTCTTTCTGGCACCTCATTGAGCACACTCTCCCTAGGTGCTAGTCATGAAATGTGAATTGTTGTGGGTGAAGGGAACAGATGCATGAAATGATTTCAGTAAAAAATAGAATAAAAATTTAACTATGCCTACTTAAGAATTTTGGGGCCTTCAGCTGTAGCACTGTGGCATCTGATCCCGTCAGATCTCAGAAGCTAAGCAGGATCAGACCTGGTTAGTACTTAGATGGGAGACCACCTGGGAACACCAGGTGCTGTAGGCTTAGGAGAAGGACCCAGCAGCCCCCTCCTTAAAAAAATCAGCCACTGAAAATCCTATGAATAGCAGAGAAGCACTGACAACAGTCTTTTGCTTATTGTGCGTAGGGTTGCTATGAGTCGGACACCAACTCTATGGCACCTAACAACAACTTAAGAATTTTCTCTATGTGCAGCTGTAAAACAGGCTCATATTAAAAGTTATGATGAATTCAAATATATTCAGCAAGCAGAACACAAGAATCATATTGTATAAAAAATGAACAAAAACACATATGAGGTTACATCTCTATATAAATTTTTGGTAGGTGCTGTTGAGTTGGGTCTGACTCACTGCAACTCTTACAGGGTTTTCAATGGCTGATTATTTCAGGATTGCTTTGGGAGTGGATTGCCATGTCCTTTTCCTGTTCTATATAAACTAGCTTTTAAACAATAACAGCTTTATAAGGACTAGGATGTAGCTCAGTAATAAAGCCCTCACCTAGTCTACCCAGGGCCATGGTTTCCATCCCCAGCACCACAAAACAGAAAGTTAAGGCCAGAGTGCTTTTTATGGCCTGGCTTGGTGAGTTCCATATTAGTAAAGTTTTTTGTCAGTGTTGCTTCTATTACTATTTAATTTCTGAGCCTTTTGTGTCTTAAGGGTTCATGTTAGTAAACTGGGGGTTCTCATTATTATATGTAGATATAACAAAAGGGGGCTGTGCTTCTGGTCTGGTGGAGGAAAGTTTATAAATCACGACAGATGCCAGAAATGCAGTAATGTCAGAACCATCCCACATGCGCATTAGCATTTCCCTGAACCAAAACACATTTAACTTGGAAACTCACATCTCCTTTTGTGCCAGGGGAGCTGAGAACCCTGGAGCTCCAGCCTGGAGTGGGAGGCACTGCAGCCATGCGCACCCTGAGGGTGCAGAGGTATTGAGGCACTGGCTGGGGGGAGGCAGCCATGACTTTGGAATGAGCCTAGCCACCAGGGCACCATCTCCCTCAGGGGCCACTCTGCCTTCCGGTCCCACTTTCCAGTGCCCCTAGGACTAGGATGTGCTAAGCCTGGGGCTCTGGCTGCCCAGTGCCGGGGGGCTAGGAAACTGTCCCTTCCTGTTCCCCAGCCTTCATCTGACACCAAGGAGGCAATGCAGGGCAGCCCACGGGTTAACTGAGGCTCACTGTGGTAGGAGAAGGGGAAGAAATAGAGAGGTGTACCCAGAAGACATTATGTTGGCCAGTAACCAGCTAGGCAGTGTTAGGTGCCAGGATCCATTTTGAGCACTTTGGCATATTAATCCTTAACTGATATTGTGGGGTCAAAATATACTCCTGGGTAGTGCAGGACATGGGATGCTATAGAACTTACTAAGTACCCACACGTGCACCATGCCCCAGAAGCAAGACACCAGTTAAGGGTTAATTCATTTAATTGTGTGAAATTCTCATGAGATAGATACTATAATTATCTCCATTTTACAGCTGAAGGAACAGAGGTACATAAAAGTTCAATACCTTAGCACATGACAGGTGGGAAGTGGTGGAGCTGGGATTAGAACCCAGGCAGGCTGGCTGCTGAGTCTGAGCTCTCAGCTTTGGGGTATACTGCCCCAAATTGCAGGCTCACTATGTGATTCAATATTTTTTCACATATACGTAGGTGTATGATATACTGATGTTCACTGACTTACAGCGGGTTACATCCTATATACCCTTCTCAAGACAAAATATTATAAGAGGAAAATGCACTGAATCTGCCCGAACTGTCAAGCATCGTAGCCCAGTAGCACAGAGAGCTGTATATGTTGGTTATTTCTCCTGATCTCAGGTCTGACTGGGAGCTACACTGGCTGCCACTGTCCAGCACCATGAGAGAGAATCAGACCCATGTGTCACGGGTGCAGGAAAAGATACACTTTCAAAACTGTAGGTACAATTTCTACTGAATGGGTATCATATCACACTATCATAAAATTTAAAAATTGCAGGTGGAACCATCGTGGGTCTGGGATGGATAAGTAGTAACTGTTTCTGCCCTTTATGTTTGAAGAGAAGGCCAGCAATTGTGGCACTTCTAGCACCAGACTTACCCTCCTTTGGAAAGCAAATTGTATCAGCTTTTGTAAGGGATGAGGTCTCAGTGGTCTCACCCATAGTCAGGGTGAGACCCACTCAGAGGTCTCACCCATAGTCAGGGTGAGACCCTAGCTGAGGACTGGTCTACAGACTGAGTTAGGAAAAAACCCTTGCTGCCCATGGATTGTATAGGCACTGTTGTCACTGGCCTGTCACAGACCACAGGGCAAATGTGACAGGTTCATTAATCCTAATGCTCTTGTGCTGAATTTTGATTCCTAGAGATGCACATGTGAATTACTTTTGGAAATACATTTGCTTTCTTTTTTTTTTTTTTGGCAGTCCTAGGGGGGTTGAACTCAGGGTCGCACGCTTGCATGCTATGCAAGTGCTATACCACTGAACTGCACCCTCAGCCCATTTTTTTATTTTTTGAGACAGGGTCTTGCTAAATTATACAGACTGCCTCTGGTCTTGAACTTGTGATCCTCCTGCCTCTCCCTCCTGAGTCACTGGGATTATAGGCATGTGCCACCGTGCCCGTCTTATGTTTACATTTTTAATTCCGAAGCAATAACAGTAACATGTTTATTTTAAAAGTCTGACCTGTGCTATTTATTTATTTATTTATTTACTTACTTACTTACTTATTTATTTATTTTTGGTGATGCTGGGAGTTGAACCCAGGGCCTGGCACATGCTAGGCAAGTGCTTCACCACTAAGTCACACCTCTAATCCCTCTGCTTTTTCTTGATGTTATCTTCCACATTACTTTTATGTTGTATGTACATGGGAGAGGCTGTGGTTTAGCTCAGTGGGGAGAGAGCTGCGCTGCACTCTCTGAGGACCAGGGTTCAATCCCCAGCACCGCAAACATGGTAGGAGGACATGGCAATTCACTCCCGAAGCCATCTCAAAACAATCAGCCATTGAAAACCCTATAAAGGTCGCTATGAGTGGGATTCACCTGGAAGGCACCTAACAATAACAATACATGAGAGACATGAAGTTGTGAAATCTAATCTACGTGGTCAGGGTGTCAACTCATCCCTCCCACAGTGAGTTCACTGTGTGCCTCCCATGGGCAGTGGCAGGTCCTCAAGACAAATGTCTACAGGCTTGTGGAATCAGTCAGACTGAGCAATTATATGCAAATAAATAAATGCAATAATAAGGATGATTTCAAATAAGGATGGATACATCAAGAAGAAAAGAACACATGATAATGCTTGAGAGATGACCGACAATGAGGCAGAATTATTCCTGAGATGCCTCATCTACTTTCTGGAGCATGTAGTGAGTATGTATTGTGTTAAACACTTGAGATACAGAGAAAGAGTCAAACATAGAACCTGTCCTTCAAGGCAGCAGTAAGTGGGTTGATCTATGACCTGCCTGATTTATCAGGGAAAACTTCCTCAGGATAATGATGACATTCAAATGTTAATAACACCAAAAGTTTGCCTGGCATGAATGCTGGAGGCGAGTCTGACCCCTACTGGCTCTGCTTATGGGGCTTGGTTAGAAACACTTACTTTGCACAGGTCTCTGCTCCCTGGATGGTGGCCTTGACCCTGGGCTGGGATGTAGCTGTGTGGCGGAGCAGTGGCCTGGCATGTGTGAGGCCCTGCGTTCAATCCCCAGCTTTCCCCCTCCCCTGCAACAAACCCTTTAAACCTGTGTTTATTCATTGCACAATTACTGGGGCTGCTCCTCCCACAGGCGTTTAAAACGTGCTAAGCTGGTGTTGCATAGAGCACATTCAGCAAGTACAGCCCGGTGAGCAAGAGACGTCACTCACACACCAAGAGAGGTGCTGAGCGTGCCCCTGCCCACAGTCGAGTTCAAGCAATGAACATGGAGACAGTCAACTCCATGGACTTTGGAGAATTTGTAGATGTGTTCGGGAATGTCATAGAGAGATGTCCTCTGATTGCCGCTGCTGTCTGGTCCCAGCGTCCATTCTCTGACTTAGAAGATTTAGAAAAGCATTTTTTTGCTTTTATCGATGCTCTTCCACAGTCAGGTAAGGCTTCAGTATTAGACACTGTCTGAGAAGGATTTCCAATATGTTTATTTAAAAAAAAAATTTTTTTTTTTTGGTGTTTTTGAGATAGGGTCTCACTATGTAGCCAAGACTGGCCTGGAACTCAATAAGTAGCCCAGGCTGGCCTCAAACTCACAATCCTCCTGCCTCTGCCTCTCTAGTGTCAGGTCACATGGGTGTACCACCAGAGCTGGCCTTTATCCACATATTTTTAGCTATCTTTGTCTAGTTGCTTATATTTGATATATTTATTTAGCTGCTTTTGTTGGGAGGTTCAGTAAACATCCTGAAATTTAGCAAACAAGATCCAGGCACTTGCAAGACTGAAAGCCTAAAGAATGTACATGGGCTGAGGTCACGCGGCTGGTAAATATGGGAGCTGTGAGGTCACAAGGGGGGACAGGGTGAAAGGCCTCCGAGTGAGCTAGAGGGCAAAGATCAGGCTGAGGCCCACCCCCTCTAAGCCACCCCGGGTCGACTTTGGCAGTGTCATGTGTGCAAGTGAGGAGGCAGCGGGATATTGGGAAACCTCAGGAGCCAGGGGAAAGAGCAAATGGACGACATTTTTACCAGAAAGGGCCAGTGTGCACCAGACTCTTGAGGAAAGTGAGTTCATCAGGTCAGGCTCCTTGGGGAGCCGAGGACAGAAAGAGAAGAAACTGAAAAAATCCCCGTGAAGAAAAAGAAACAAACTGATGATTTCTTCTGGAGAAGGAGAGAAAATGGAGATGTTTCTGGCCATGGCGTGGGGAGAAAAGGAGGTGGAGGTCTCAGTCGACTCAATGACACAGCTTCACAGAGCTCCTGAGGCTGACGGTGAGCAGCCTGCTGCCTCCCGGGCTGCCCTCACTCTGTGGAGGAGACTGTTGTGCCCTTGGGGGACAAGTACAAGGGACAAGAGCCCCCTCCACACAGAGGCCCCTGGGCAGGGAGGGAGACTGCTCCCCCCTCTCCTCTCCCGTGAAGGAGTCTGTCCTGTGGCATTGCAGAGGGCTTCCCATTGACAGATGAATGTCTGCACATGAGCAATTTGTTTTATTTCATTTTAACCACATGTAGGAAGAGCAGAGGGTCATATCCTAAAATCAACCTGACAGAAGAGTCAGGGACATTCTGACCCTCACCCACCTCTCGGTGTTTCTCAAAGCCCTTGGCCCTGGGCTCACAGGTGAGGGTCCCTGACAAGCTTGGAGTCTTGAGACCGACAATTCACAGAAGAGCCCAGCCCCAGCTTGCTGAGTGAGCTGATCCCAGCTTTTCAGCCCAAATCCCATGAGGTGAGCTGGAAAGAACAGGAGGCGAGGGGAGCCTGACCTCACAATGTCTGACAGGCAAGTGAAGGGGGCAAAATGAGACCCCTCAGGGGAAAATCATCTTTAAAGGAGTTACATGAGTGTGTGTGTGTGTGTGTGTGTGTGTGTGTTTCTGAGGACCAAACCTAAGGCTTTGCACATGCTAGGCAAGTGCTCTACCACTGAGCTACACCCCCAGCCCTTGTGTGACATGTTATCTATCAGTAGAAAAAGGGGGTATCCCATTATTTGTCTTAATGCCCAAAGGGGTGGTGGGCTGGGGAGGGAATATATTGAGAGAAAAGGCTAAGATGTTGTTGTTAGGTGCCAACAAGTTGAGTCTGGCTCGTAGAGACCCTGTGGACAACAGAAAGGAGCATTCCCTGACATTGTGCCATGCCCAGCACTGTGTCGGTGCTTCTCTGCTATTTGTAGGATTTTCAATGACTGATCATTTGAGATTGTTTTGAGAGTAGTTTGCCAGGTCCTTTTCCCATGTTTTCAGTGCTGAGATTTGAACCTAGGGCCTCAGAGCTCACAGAGCAAGCGCTTTACCAACTGAGCTAAACCCCAGCCCAAAGCTAAGATAGCATGGATAATTTAAATCTATTATTCATTGGTTTTTCCAGTTATTCAAGAAACATCTACTTGGGGTTTAGTCCTCTGGACTTGGAACTTAGACAATAAAATGAAAACGTGTCTGCTTATATGTTCTTTCCCACCAATACTCTCCCCAACCTTTTTGCCCTGAGGTTCTTGTCAAGGGTCAATCCAGTCCTGGTCCTCCGCACCCTGATATGGGACAGGATTGGGCCTGGGCTCCCTCACTCCTGAGGCTTGTTTTGATTCCCCTTCTGACTGGATGGGTCTTTTGTCTGCTGGCCAGTGTCAGAAGCCTAGATCACTTAGCAAGTAGGATTTTAGGACTCAATAGAGATTTGCTGAGTGAATGAATGAAATTGTTCTAAGGCTGGGTGTGGTGGTACATGCCTGTAATCCCAGCACTCCAGACTGAGGCAGGAAGATCATGAGTTCGAGGCCAGCCAGGCCTACACAGGGAAACTCTGTCCCAATAAACAACTACCACAAAAATTGTTCCAAAGATGATGGATCCTGGTATAATCTCCTTCCCTCATATTTTAATTAAGATGACTTTAGTGGCGGGTCAGTGGGACAAAATGGCTAGAGGGAGTTTGGACCAATGGGATGGTGCTTCTGCTCTTTGCCGGGAGCTATGTGCTGGTGGGATCTGGTTCTTAGGCCTCTGCTTGTGTCCACACTTGACACAGAGGCAGCTGGGTGCAAAGCCAGATGCTGTCTGGGTGGCTTCTCTGTATCTAATCATCTTAGTGACATTAGATAATTGATGTCAGCAATAATGATAATAATAACAACAGATAACTAATATTTATTGGACCTTTACTAGTAGTATGACTCAGGCACTTTGTTAACTCATTTAATCCTAATAACCCTTGAACAGGGTTATTATATCTTCTACAGGTGAGAACACTGAGGCACAGAAAGATTAAGTGACTTAAGCAAAGACACACAGTAGAAAGTGGCAGACTTAGAGTTCTAATAACTCTGATGGTCAATCCAGTGGCTTTTGAAGAAAGTGACAGATATCACTGACAGCTTTTGAAGGATTTTCCAGAGAAGTAGAAACAAAGTAAAGAAACAGTTTTTAGACATTTCATTCATTCACTGATTTATTCAATTAGCATTAATGTTTGCTGTCCCAGACCCCGTGGTTCATTCAAGTAGTCAAATAAAATGGTCTGTTGTACAGCATGACAATTATAGTTAATAACAACCTATCATATACTTAGAAATTGCTTAGAGTACAGATTTTATTATTTATTTATTTATTTATTTACTTATTTGTTTGTCATGCTGGTCATCAAATCCAGGGCCTCACAGAACGCTAGGCAAGTCTTCTATCACTGAGTTACATTTCCAGATTAAAGTATAGGTTTTAAATGTATTAACATCATGAAGTAAGTATGTGAGATGACAGATATGTTAAGTAGCTTGATTTCATCATTTCACAATGTATATATGTGTCAAAACATCTGGCCATAAATACATACAATTTTATTTGTCAAAAAGGTCAAATAGGGTTTATTGCTTAGCCCTAGCTTTTGCCTTTGGAGAATAAAGAACAAACTAGGTGTAACAGAGTCTTTGAACTGTAAACCTAGAAGAGAGGTTAGAGGATGAACAGATTATAGTAATCTGCCTGGTGAAGTATTTGTTTGCATAACCTAAGAAAGGCCTCCACTTGTAAACGAATACTGACAATCAGGTTTCTAAACTAAGCCTGACCGGCTGGTTAGGTCATGCCATGACGACTACTGACCAGTAGATGGCAGTACAGGATTAATATTCGGCTTCAGCTCTAACTGGTAAAGCATGTTCTCTGGTCAGTTCCCATAGAGTAAAGATGAGGCAACAGTAATGGCAATGGTAAAAGAAGGTTGAAACACACACACACACATACTGAATCAATTCAGGACTGATTTGTGTTAAAAATTAAAGACCAGGCTGGGAGTGTAGCTCAGTGGTATAGTACACCCTTAACATGAGTGAGGCCCTGGGTGCAATCCCTGATACTACCCCCATCAAAGGTCAGTAAAACTTTCAAGCCCAGGGCCTCCTGCACGCTAACACATGGTCTACCCCAGAGCTACACTCCACACCCCTAAAATTTTTGTAATAGTTAATTGTGCATCTGTTTGTGGCATTTCAGAATTACAATAATGTCATAACTGTATATTTAATACTTATTAGAGAACATATGTGTTGAATTAATGAAGGAATTGGATATTAATGCTTCCCTTCGAATACAGACTCTAAGGGGCTTAAATCAAGCTCTTGAAAAGTGTTGGGCCAGGGTATAGCTCAGTGATAGAGTGCTTGCCTGCCATGCACAATGCCCTGGGTTCTATCCCTAGTACCATAAATAAAATAAAGTAAAATGTGTTCATTTGTTTATTCAGTCAAAAAAGATAGCACTCCTTCCCAAGGGTGGTGTGCTTTGATAAGTGCTTTCTTAAGTCCCCACTCTGTATAGCTTAGGCATTGAACAGTGACCAAAATAAGCCTCTACCTTCCATGAGGTTCCATTCTATCAAAGATAGTCAGGATTAACACACATAAAATGACTATTTCAAATTCTAAAAACTATTAGAAGAAAAAATGTGTATTACAGGAAATATATAATAAAGGAAGGAATTCTACCTCTTAGGAGGTAGAATTTAAGTTTAAAAATTGGAGGATGAAATGGATGTAGCCAAGTTCAAGGGCAAGGTCACTGCAAGAAAAAGAACCTGAGACAGGAATAAACTCTACATTTGAGGGGCACAGATAGACCCAGGTGGTTGGATAATAGTGAAGAGTGGGGGGATGTGAGGAAAAAGAAGCAGGCAAGGGTCAGAACATGTAAAGCTTTTTAGATGTAATAAAGACTTTAAGGGCTGAGCATGTGGTACATGTCTGCAAGTTAGGAGGCTGAGGGAGGAGAGTCATGAGTTCGAGGCCAGAGGAAGCCTGTGCAACTTAGCAAGACTCTGTCTCAAAACAAACAAACAAACAAATAAGGGGCTGCTGGTATGACTCAGTGGTAGAGCACTTGTGTTGCATGTGCAAGACTCTGGGTTTGATCCCTAGCACTGCACAGTTTGATCCCCTTTGCAATGTGATACCATTAGATTTACCTTTTAGGAAGGTTGTACAGGGCCGCATGGGATGCAAGGAAAGCTGGTTGAGGGGCTGCAGCAGTAAAGGTGAGAGGTGACATTATTTAGATTATGGTTGGGGCAGCAGAGATGGAGAGAAGTCATTGCATTCTTGGAATAGATGGTACAGTTACAGTCAACGGGGTTTGGGGGGATGGATTTGATGGCGATGAGGTGAGGAACTTCAAAGTACAGAGATGACAGTGGCCAACAGGTGTCTCCTAAGGCAAGGGATGAGGAGAGAGGGCCAGCCTTGTGATATGCTCCCTAGAGGTTAGAAAGCCGAGGATGGGCCATTGGCCAGGAGCTCAGGCAAGGTGCCTGCATTAGGAACCTTGCTGAATGACTAGATAGTGGGTGGGGCAAGAAGCTTGGTGGAAAGAGGCTGGAAAGGGAGGCTAGGAGTGAGAGAAGCCAGGAGAGAATTCCTTTGAGATAAGGAAGAGAGAGAAGTAGGGAGAAACTGAGGGTCTGCATGGATTCTAGGAGGGCTTTAGTGGTGTCCTGGGCTGAGTGTGTGGAAAGGATGTTCACCATGGACAAGGATGGGGGAGATGAGCAAGGGAGGGCTGACTCTGCAGGAGCAAAGTCTTGGAGTAGAAAGGAGGGACTTCAAGAATGCAAATGGAGGGGCTCGTCTCTGACTGACGGAACAGGCCACCTGTTGGGCCAGGATGGGGATCACACTAGTGGGCACAGATGTGGGAGATTGGTGGACCATGATGGCACTATCGGCGACTGCCTACTAGTCACTGGCCACTGTCCCAACCTTTTCCTACGGGGACACCAAGGGCTATCTCTGCTGGGACTCTTCTCCTTGCAAAGGTTTGCATCCTATATTCCCAGCAAAGAATTCATCCACACTTACATCTCCAGGCAGGATGCCAGCGACCCAGTTGGTAAATCCAGAATTTCAGGAAAGACAAAAGGATGGCCACATGGAGGTGCTCTGAGAACCACGGGGCATGTGACCTGCAAAATCCCTGCAACTTGGGAGGCTGAGGCAGGAGGATCATAGGGGAGTTCAAAATGAAACTGTCATCAAGAATCCCAGCCCATGGAGGGCCCCTTGGACTGTAGGCAGGTGGCTCTCAGTCTCCAGCCTTTCACGTGGCGGGGCGGGGGGAGTGGGGATAGGGTGTTATGTCCTGGGGCTACAATGTGGGCAGGAGTTAGGGGGGTCCTTGCTGTGGGCCTCTACTCAGGGTCTGTGCCATCCTCTGCTGTACCCAAAGGATCAGCGCTTTGGGCATTGAAGGTGGGGTCTTTGGCTAGACAAGGACCCATTCTATTTCTTCTGGGAGGCCACCATCCCCTACTGCACCTTTTTCTTGTTATATGCAGCTGAAGGGTGTCTGTCTCTGTGTCTGTGTGTAAATTTCAGTTCCTCTTTTAGAGTTTATTTTCTTCTGCCCTTTGCTCTGCTCTTTTCTTGGCCTCCTTTCTCTTCTCTCTCCTCTCCTCTCCTCTCTACAAGAGTGGAAAAGGCTTGCTCCATCCTAGGCAAACATTAACCCAGGTGATGCCTTCAAGAGGGGAGGTAAACCCTAGGGGGAGTGAGAAGTGAGGTGCAAGGGCAGGAAGGGCAGAGGCAGGCCTGAAGTGCAGGGCTGCTGCTCTGCTGCCCACCTTGTTCTGCAACACGGTGGGGAGGCAGGTGATGGGACAGCCGATCTGGGCATCGCCCCAGTAACTCTTTCTCTGTACCCTGGGCTTGTCCTAGAGAGAGCAGTAAATAGGCAGTTGAGCTGCCTGGCTGGGCGAGGGGACAGAGAGGCTGCTTTGAAAATTGGAATACTCAGAGGAGAGGCTGACAAAGGTGCCACTCCTTTGCAGTATCGGGGTGGTTGCTCCTCCCCAGGCTTCATGGCCTAGGCAGGATCCGGTACCTGAACCTCTTGGCACAGTCAAGCTCGGGTCCAGGCCACAGCTCCCCAGGTGGGGAATTTAACACCCACATCTTTGCACCATCTGGTGGCACTGGATGTGGGGAGCAGAAGCAAATTAATCTCCTTTGCAGTGGCCAAGGGGCAGGGCATCTAAGGGAAGGGTGCTAAAGCAAGGGAGTTAGAGGGCTGGGAATCTTGGTGCTGGTTTCATTTTGAACTCTCCTTGACCTTTCAGGGGCGGTTGGGTCCCTAGCTGCAACTTTGGAGTGGAGGACCCAGGTGCAGTCGACTGAATGACATCAGGCAGATCACCTAACTCTTTCTGAGCCTTCATTGAATACTCTCTTATGGAGATGTTACCTGGCCCGACCTACCTACCTCAGGACGTCAGCCCATGAGTTAGATGGCACAGGTCTTGACATCCTTTTGCTGGGGGAAACTAGGAAGAGAAGCCTGCATCATAATTAAAAGGGCCTTTTGCTCTTCAGCTTTATTAAGACATCATTTACTAGCCAGGTGTAGTGGCACACACCTGTAATCCCAGTGACTTGGGAGGCAGAGGCAGGAGGATTGGAAGTTCAAGACCAGAGGCAGTCTGTGTAATTTAGCCAGACCAGGTCTCAAACAGTAAAAAAAAAGAAATTGGCTGGGGGTGCAGTTCAGTGTTACAGCACTTGCAAAGCATGCAAGCACGAGGCCCTAGGCTCAACCCCCAGTACCACACACACACACACACACACACACACACACACACACACACACAAAGGCATCATTTACTAAAGGATGTTTTAATTGTTCCCCATTTCCAGCAAAACCTACCATCTATTCCCATAGCCAAAGGTAGACACCTGCTTTATAGATAGGAAGAGCCTGGTACTTCCTGCGGGCCCTTGGGTTCCCTCCACTTGTTCTAACAACTGTTTATATTAACTAGGCATTAGCACTGTGTTTAGGTAAATGAATTGTCTCTAATCCTCACAACTACTCAGCAAGTTAGGTGTCATTGCCCTCATTTTCCTGATGCTTACTCTCTGCTTACCAAGCCCTTGTTGTTGTTGTTGTTAGGTGCCGTCGAGTCGGGATCCGACTCATAGCAACCCTCATAGGGTTTTCAATGGCTGACTGTTTCGGGATTGCCTTGGGAGTGGATTGCCAGGTCCTTCTCCCATTTTTGCGGTGCTGGGAATTGAACTCGGGACCTCAGAGACTATAGCGCAGCGCTCCATCAACTGAGCTAAATCCCAGCCCCTACCAAGCCCTTAGGTCTTGCCTATACCAGGGAATTCTAATTCTCCCTTTAGAGACCTAAGCAAAGCATCTAGCCAGGGTTCAGAGGAATCCCCTGGGTCAGGAATGAGCATCACAGATGTCACAATCAGGCTTTCCAATTTTAGGTCTAGCAGATCATGAGAAGCTTTCTTGCAAGAAAACGATATTCTCTGTGGGCTCTTTGCGATCTATAGTGGAGAAGAGGAACCACCCCCTAGGATGGGTGGGTGTAATTTTCCTGAAAAGGAGAGAGCCAATTTCATTCAAAGCACTGCAGAATTCCGGATGGAAATGGGTTTCTTTGCAGTTCATCTGCAAGGCTCTTTGGATGCTTGATTCCAGAAACCCAGAATTCACACTTAGGGTCACAAAACCTCAAGCATTTATTTGTCAAGTGCCATGGATGTTATCCCCAGGACCCACCCCTGCCCTGCCTGTTCTCCTTTGGAGTAGAACGAAACCCATTCCAGGGCTTTTGCAGGAAGTCTTCAGGCGCAGCGTCCGGCCCCTTTCAACATCAAAGCCCCCCCTAAGAGCAAAGGACTTTGAAAAGACACGGAAAGCTTAGGCTCCTTATCGCGTCCCCGCTCTCTCCGGAGCAGGTCGTAAATTCCGAGCCTCCGCAGTCGCCCTTTCTCCCCTCCGCTCCTCTTGCCCCAAGGTCTCAAAGGACAAACCTGTCACTCCCGCCCCACCCCTGAGTTCTGCTCAGGACCGAAAGTAGCGGGGAGAGAGGAGCACAGGTCTAGGACTTGTTGGAACGGAGGACGCAATGGGCCCCCTGGGATACCACCGCTTGCCTCTCTCAGCCTCCTTGGGGAGGGACGGGTAGGGGACCGGGCTGGGTCTGCGGGCGGCGACCCCGCTGCGTGGCGCGGAGCTGGCACCTTGGGTGACCCGCTCGCGGGGTGCGTCTGTGCTTCCCTGCAGGCCAGGAGGGCATCCTGCGCTGCCACCCGGACCTGGCGGGCCGCGAACTGCAGCAGGGCAGGCTCACCACCGAGTCGCTGCAGGAGCAGAGCGGCGCCGGCCTGACCAGCCTGGGCAACAGCGAGCGGCTGCAGCTGGCTGAGCTCAACGCGCGCTACCGCGCGCGCTTCGGTTTCCCCTTCGTGGTGGCCGCGCGCCTCAGCAATCGCGACGCAGTGCTGGGAGAGCTGGCACGGCGGCTGCACTGCCAACCCGCGCAGGAGCTGCGCACCGCCCTGGGCGAAGTGAGGAAGATCGGCCACCTGCGCCTCGTCGACCTGCTCCGCGCAGAGACTGCCAGGCAGTAGAGACCGCGCGGGCCGGGGATTCTGAGGCCAGTCTGGATGCTCCGGGGCGGCGACTGGCTCTGTGCGCCCTGCGCCAAAGGCTACCCCGGGCCTGGGACAGCGTCCACATACGCGCACAAAGGAAAAGGAGAATTGAGGCAATCATACGAGTAATGAGCCCTTTGTCCACACACCCACACGCGCACGCGTTGCCAAAATGTCTATGTAGTTTAGTGCTTTGGCCCCGATTTATCCACCTCACTGCTTCAATTCTTCCCTCGCTTTGCGGCCTACCGACACCAGCAGCCTTTGTGGATTCCAAAGCGCTTATCCAGCTGTATTGGCTCCCCCCGCCCTCTATCACTAAACCCGAGCTGCAAAGCAAAACGGATGGAAGAGGGGTCTTTTATTCACCAGCCTTTTGCCGGCTTGTTTGTTTGTTTTTCTTCTCCCACCTCATTTGCTGCACCTGACATTTACATGTGAGTGGAAGCGGCTTGCTGACCCTGGGGCACCTACGAAGCTGAAGCGGGCGAAGCAAAGCTCTGGCCTTGGCCTGGGGCGGCAGGGAAGCTGCGGGAGGAGAGGGCGGGGAGAGCCTTGGACTGACCAGTTTGGGGAGGCGCCCCGCGGGGGCCCGCCTTGTAGCAGCAGCGTCGAAGGTTGGGGGGGTCTCCAAGCTGAAAAGGCCTGAAGGTCAGGGGCAATAGGGCCCCGGTCTCTCCCGGAGGTCGGCCCTCAGCGGTGGACCCGACTGCTCCCGGAAACCATCAGTTATTAAAATAATACTACTCATTGGGCAGCATTGGGTGTTGGGAACCCCGGGATGAAGGCAGCATCCCAGAATGCTGATGAAATGGAGGGAAATCGGTGCCTGCAGAAATCCTTCCCGGTAGAGTAGGGCAGCCTTGGGGAGCTCATCTACCGTGGCTGCAGAGTAGGGCAGCTCCTGCACCAGTGGGCATAGCGTCCCCTGGGGAAAGAACATCAGCCTGCTAGAGGACACCCCCACCCCACACACACAGGGAAGGTGTAAGGGCACCAACAGATACTACTCAGGCTTCTGTTGGCAAAGGAGAAGGAAATCATCCCTGACCTTCCCAACGCAGGTGCCGGGTGACGGCAGAGTTGGCCTTTTTGGAAACAAGGATTTCCATTAGTGATCAGCTCTATTTTGGTTTAGCTGCAGCAGCAGAAACAGAAACGAAAAGCAAGCAAAACAAAAGTTTTTTCCCCCATAAAGAGCTGCCCTGCACTCTGGATTCTGGGGCTGCCTGTCCGTAGAAATAAACCCCTCCTGGAGCATTGGGGTTCCAGTGGAGAACCACCCGCCTTCCCTCTTCTCTCATCTCAGGGGGTTACCAGCTAGAGGTAAGAGTAGGGCAGGAGAAGCCAAGGTAGGGGAGGAGTGCAGGACCGAAGCCACCCCGGGTGGAGCTGCACCAAGGTACGGGCGAGGTGGGAGCTCCCTGACGGTTTCCGCACTCCCGAGCCCCTCGGCAAGGGCGCTGTCCCTCGGCCTGGGGTTGACGCTGGTAGCTGGGATAATCTGGGGGATTTCCTGACGTACAGGAATACCCGTTGCTGGGAGAAGAGGTGTTTTGTTTTGTTGACCTGAGGATCCAAATACCACAGGGCTTAAGACTCCGAATAACCCAGTGCGCTGAAAGTCCAGCCCTGGGGTGAATCGAGTGCTTAGATAAATGGGCCCTAAAATGCAGAGTCCTCGCTCTTTATGTAAATATGCTTGGTGCAAGATCCGAAGAATCCACCAGGGCAAGATTCCCTGAGCTATCTTTAGCCAGAGTGTAGATGTGATCTGGATTTTGCAGGCACCGCCGGGGTCTCCAATTAGACAATTACATTTCACCAGTTCAAAGCTTGTCCGGGAAATTGTTTATTCCTACGGGAAAGGGTGCGGATGGGGCCAGTCACAGGATCTGACCCTCGGGGGGAGCTGGGGGGATGGAACACAGAGCTCTGGCTGGGCGCGTCCTCTTCCAAAGCAGCCTGAGAGCGGGCGGCGCCAGCTTCGAGGCTGTAGGCTAGCGCTGGACGCCGGAGGCGGAACCTGGGATCCGGGCTGGGAAGCGCTGCGGCGAAAGCCATTGGGGGCCTTTACTTTCCCCTTCTCGAAGAGCGAAGAGGTGGAGGCCTTTTCTCGCGAGGGAGGTCACCTGTCGGTGCCGAAGGTATGGATGGCCACATCTTGGCTCAGTGACAAGGCCTGGGCTTCTGCAGCCCTGCGCCCCTCGCAGATGCTTTCTCATTTCTGCGCTGCGGTGCGCAGGACGCGGGAGACACCTTCCTGCGGCGCGCACTGGAGCCGCGGTCTTGGACCCCAGCGCGCTCAAGGGCTGCCCAGGGAAGAGACCGCCCGGAAGAGCCCAGCTCACGTAGTCGGAGGCGGGGACCGAACGCAGAAATGGCTGGTCTGGACCAGGGCAAACAACTAATATTTTACTCAATAATTCGTTTTGAAAACGTCCACCCAGAAAAGAAAACGAAAAGAACCACGATGAAAATACTATAAAGAATTGGAAAGGTGAAGAGTTGCCTTCAGTTTCTGTAACCCAACAACCCATCCCTATGTACACCCTTAGGAGGAGCGGGGCTGCCTCGCCGATTCTCATGTTCCGTACAAATAAATATCTGAGCCCAGCCAGCAAATGCTGCACCTAAGCGGGGGGGGGGGGGGGGGGGGGGGGGGGGGGGGGGGGGGGGGGGCTCAGGTTGGGAATTCGGGAGCCAAATCTGAGCTTGTCACTCACCTACTTCATTGGGAAATTGACATGGGCCTTTAAAAACTTACCCAGAAAGGGGGACCTTTTGGTTTGTGCGCCCATGTGTGTCCAAAGACATTGATATGAGAGGAAAGGAACAAAGAAAATACAAATCCTATGCATAAGCTTTACTCACTTTAAATTAGATACATTTCTAGGGGTCAGCCATAGAATATCAGCTCTTACTCAAAAATAAACAAGAGCATTTTTCAGAAAGTATTTACTGTGAGACAAAAGTAGATAAGCCAGGTGCCCTGGGCCAGGCCTGTAATACCAACAACTCAGGAGGCTGAAGCAGGAGGATCGAGAGTTTGAGAACAGAGGCAGCCAGCGCAACTTAGGGTGACTCTGCCTCAAAATAAAAAATAAAAAAAGGGGCTAGGGGTGCAGCCCATTGGTAGAGCACTTGCTTAGCACGTGCAAGGCTCTGGGTTCAACCTCCTGAAAAAAAAAAGTTTTTCTTTAAAGTAGATGAGGACTTTCTTTTGTCAATTGGAGAGGAGTCTGAGATGGAATTTATGAAAAATTCACCATTCAATAAATTTAAAAACTGCATTTAGGTGATTGTGAAAAAGAGAAAGAAATAGTGTAGGAAAGAGGTCAGAAATGTAGCAAATGAAAAACCTGATTGTTCTGGTACTATTCAGTGTTGGGGGTGGGGTGGGGAGTTCCCAATTCCCTGAATCATGCTAGTTGATTTTGTGTTGGGGATGTGTTTCCAGGGTGGCACCTGCAGCCATAGTAATAATTAACATCTATACAGTCTGCCCTGGGTTGCAAAGACTATACATGTTATAGTTGACTTTTTTTTTTTCTGGCAATACTTGGGAGTTGAACCCCAGGGCCTCACACGTACTTTGCAAGTTCTCTACCACTTTCTCTACAAATTAGTAAGACAGGGTCTTACTAATTTATGCTAGCTGCCTCTGGCCTCAAATTCTCCATCCTCCTGCCTCCCCAGTCACTGGCACTACAGGTGTGTGCCACTGTACTGAGCTAGTTCACTTAATTTTAGAAAGTTGAACAGCTAGCTGTGTGACCTTGGGAAATTCACCTAACCTCTCTGGGCATCAGATTCTCCTTTATGAAAATAGAGTTACACAGACTCTACAACACTTGACTCCCCTTTAAAGGAATTAGCTTCTTAGTGGACTCAGCACAATGAGAGGGGAGCATTTGTCTACCCTTCTTGCCTTACTAGCCACAAAAGTTTACCCTGAAGGGTCTCCTGGGAACAGATTTTCGTACAATAAACCAAGGTCTTTCTAGGCATGAGACAATGGTGAGTGTACAAATGTCAGTGGAAGGCCCTCCATGCTAAAGCCCTGTGGTATATTTAGCTGGTGCCTGTCTGGAGAGCCTGGTTCTCCCTGGTATCCATAGGTTTCCTTGGAATGGAAGCCTCAGCTCCCAATGAGGGTTCCAATCCATGAACCCACTCACATCCTCTGTGTTCATCCACCACACAGAATTGGAGTGCATTATTCAGTGCTTAACCAGTACCCACACACCATAATTTCAGAACAAAGGAAGAAAACAGGCAAGTACTATTTATTTGCATGATTTTCACTCAGCAAAACCAGATTTCTGTACCCAAACCTTACCCCCTCTTCTGAGGCTCTTGATGTTCTTTGATCCTGTGGCTGTGAGAATGTATTTTGGATAGAGGAACAGAAAAGCCTGTATTCCTTGCCTTGGATCAGAAAGTCTGGCAGTCCCTTCATGGGAAAGGTGGACAGGTGTGTTCCCACCCCCTGGGCTCCGTATGTCTCCCTGAGTGGTAAAACCCTAGTCCACAGTGATCTCCCATGAACTCAGCCTTTCCTTAGGAGGACCAGACAGCCAGTGTGCTTGGGAGGAAAACAGTCGTCCATTGCTGGATGAGGCCACCTATGTTTCTGTGGGCAGCTGTGGGAAGCTGCGGCCCCTCCTTGCAGTTCAGTATGGACATTTTGGGCTCCATTATGGCCTACCTGGGCTGGGCAGGTGGCAGACTCTGGAGAGGCCCCACAGAAAGGACACTGTTATTGATTTCCTTCCCCGAGATGTTAGTGGAGTAGGCTGTGGCCACACAGGATGGGGTTGTTGGGATCAAAACATCCATTATTAAGCCTTTCTTTGCATGAGTGGATTACCAAATGAGTGGAATGATGGGAAAAGATTCCCTAAACTCTGAGTCAAGTAGAGATTGAACAGCTTTTCCGCAGCACCTTAAACTGCTAAGCTCAATGATTTTACTCGAAAACATTCTCTTCACACTCTTCTTTAAGGATCCTGGGAATTCAGGGCGAGGGGTCCCAGGGTAGAGAAAAGAGGCTTTATTGAAGGGTTGCATTATTCAGATAAGTTGCTTGATCTAAAAGAGATTCAGAAAGTAGATTTTCTTTCTTCCCCCTTTACTGATAAAAGTTGGTGGGGTACAGAGTAATGTTGTCAAGTGCCATCGAGTCCAACTCATAGCGACTCTCATAGGTTTACAATGGCTGACTGTTTCGGGATTGCCTCAGGAGTGGATTGCCATGTTCTCCCATTTTTGCGGTGCTGGGAATCGAACCTGGGAGCTCAGAGACTGCAGAGCAGTGCTCTACCAACTGAGCTAAATCCCAGCCCACAGAATAATGTGGCATTTGCTATTTCCATTGAGCAAATATTACATCACTTTTGGTTACACTTTCATCAACGTACAAAGCTTATGGAAACTTTTGATTAATATGTAGTAAAACGCATATACATTTATGGGTTATGTTCCCCTATTTTTCCCATGTATTCATGAAGTTGCATCATTTACATTGAGATTATCCTCTCTCCCTTATCCCTCTGCATTGTTTCCCCTCCTCTTCCGGCATTTCACAAGCTTCACTTCACTTTGCTAAGGTGGGTAGAGACCTGTCCTAGCTGGGTTAAGTGGGCTGCTGGGTTCCTCAGTTTCCAGGAGCCACAAATATCAGGTAGAGCAGGGTCCCCCTAGCTGGAGCAAACACTGGGGACCTTTGAGCAGGAAGGGAACCCTGTCAATGATCTGTGGATTTAAGGAGTGTCTCATCTGCCTGGTGGGGCAGATAGCCCCTTCCAGCAGCCCCCCTGCCCACCCCCCTCGGGAGCCCCTGCCCAGGCCACCAGCTGGGATCCTGGAAGCCTGGTCCCTCCTCAAGGAATGTGGAATGGCCTCTACACTGTCCTTAACAAAGGGCCATCCCTTTGATAACTGGGTTGAGGCTGCCCCTGCCTTCTGCCTGTTGCTTTATTTACCTGGATCTCTTTCTTCCCACCCTCTCTTGCCCTTAGAAGTCAGCTCTGGCCCTGGCTCTGTGGGGTTGCAGCTTTTTTCATACTTTGTTGTTGTTGTTGTTAGGTGCCGTCGAGTCGGTATCTGACTCATAGCGACCCTCTGTACAACAGGGGAAACACTATTGTCAGTGCTTCTCTGCTGTGCATAGGGTTTTCAATGGCAGATTGATTTTTTGGGGGAGGGGGTTGCCAGGTCCTTCTCCCAAGCCTACAGCTTCTGGTGTTCCCAGGTGGTCTCCCATCCAGGTACTAACCAGGCCCGACCCTGCTTAGCTTCCGAGATCTGATGGGACAGATTCCACAGGGCTATGGCTGCAGGCGTTTTTCATACTTTAACTCCAGCCCAACTCCAGCCCTAAGTCTCCCCCACAAGTTTGCTTCCTCCAGAGGTATTTGCTGCAGGCTCCTTGGGCCCCTGAAGCTGGCTGGTGATAGAGAGGTACTGGGTAGACAGGGAGTCTCAAGAGCCCTTCTTGGGGATTCTCAGCTCAGCCAATAAGGCTTCAAGAAAGCTGCCAAGTACTTTGGAACCAGGACCAAGAATGCCCAGCCCAGGCCCCGGTGCAGGTGGCTGTATGTCCTCCCAGGGCTGTGGCCCTGCACTTGGAGCCTGGAGGAACTGCCCAGCCCAGAGCAGGCCTCCGGAGGACAGGCAAGGGCCATCAGCCTGCCAACCTGCTAGGACTGGACAGGTGAAGAGGCATCCAGGCTCTCTTCCATCTGCCACCTTCTACAAAAGTCAGAACTATTCCCACAGCCCTGTCCCTGCCCCTTTGGGGGAGCCAGCTGGGACCTCTCTTGGCTTAGAGGGGAACTCAGATATGGGGGCATTTCCACTCTTAGGAGCTTGTCTGAGGACATCATTTATCAGCGCCTTTCCCCTCAGCAACCTGCCTCACCTCTGGACTGTAAGCCGGCCAGGTCCTGCTGCTGCCAGCGAGCCCCCACTTCCTTTTTAAAAAAATTTTTTTGTTTGTTCCAATAATCATTTTCCCTCTTGTGCTCAAACACCCCAAGTGAGTCTCCTGTTTCCCCGTGGCTTGGCGGGCTCTGGGGTCCCAGCTTGACCCACACGGACAGAGTAGCCCTGGTGCTCCTCAAGCAGTTGGGTGCACAGGCTGGAGCCCTTTCTCCTGGGCAAAGCACAGAGACACAGCTGGAAAATGGGGACAATTAGCCAGCAGCCGGCAGCCCAGGCCATAAAAACTCAGGAAGTGGCCACCACAGGGCCAAGGGAATGGCTGTCCCTAATAAAGTGATTGTTCCAAAGAATGCCAGCATTCCGAAGACAGGCTGGAGCTTCAGCCCGGCCGCCAGAGCTCAGGCCTGGGAGGGGGGTTGAGAGGGACGGAAAGGGGGATTGTGTCTCAGGAAGAGGAGGAAGATGTTTGGGAGATCAAAAGTCTGCAGTGTCCACCACTTAACCTCCCACATTCCTCCCCCATTGGGACTTCGAACACCCCCTTTCTACCCTTCCCTTAATTAATGATTCTGCTATGTAATGGGCTTGTTATTTATTTCTGGTTTTATTTCTTGGAAAGTGAGATGGCACTCAACTGTCCCCAAAACGCCCTTGGGAGGGCCTTCAGGGAAGCACCTGGGGTCCTCTGCCTCTTGGGAACACAGCTCCTTGGTTCTTGCATATCCTGACACCCTGGACTTTAACTTTCCTTATAAAACACAAGGGGTGTGAGGAACCAGAAAGCCTGGGGTTCCCACAGCCCTAGGCTAGCTCTGATAGCACTTGTTACCTGGAAAATAAGGAAGGTAACCTACACCACCTTTTCCCCATCCTGGGAGAGGTGAGGATCCATGGAAATAAAGGACACTGGAAAGTGTTCTAGAGATGATGGGATGGAGGGGACGCTGACAAGTACTGAGAGAAGTGGTTGACAATGAGAACCAACAAGGGCAGGCCTCCAGAAAGAAGAGTAGCCAGAGCCCTGGGGTGCCACAGAGTCAGACTGCCCAGAGTGTGGCCCAGCCGCTGCTATCCTCATGGTAGCTCACAGTGGTCTTGGAGAGGAGGCAAAAAGCCAGGCTGGCTCCCTCCCAGGGTTGCAGAGCCGCAGGAGCAGGCAGGACTCTAACCTCACTGCTTCTGTGCTCCTGTTGGGGTAGCGCCCCAGCCTAGCCCATGGTTCCTGTTCCCATGGTGGCCACTTCCAGCACTTAGTTGGAAGGCCCTTAGCTACAGCGCTCCAAAAACCCAAGAAGGATCCATTCTCAGCCTTTCCCCACTCAGAGCTTTTCATTAGCAGTAATTGATACTGGCCCCCTGCTACTGCCAGCGAGGCCCCCTCTTTTTTTTTTCTTTTTTTTTCAGTGAGGGAAAATAATTGGTTTTCATAACCATTTTCCCTGGAGATGAAAAAACAAATTTCCTTGGCGAATGCTTTATTTTGTAAAGGAGAAAATGCTTTTAAGACATGGTTATGATGTAAGACCTAACAACCTGGGCAGGGATCAGCAAAAATTCTAGTCTTCCTTTCCTGGATTTTTTTTAACCACTTAAGTTTAAGTATAATAAACATGTAAGTGTAGCGTGGTGAATGCTACCCTCATCCTAGCGATCCTCGGAGCTCGTCTCTAATTACTGGTGGCCACTACCCAAAGTTCTGCCACAGCCCCATTGGCTTTGTAGTTAAGAATTTGGGTTCTTGAATGTAATTTTAAAAAATGAATTGCTTTATTTTACCTAAAATCCCAATCGTAAGAGGAATTCGAGGATGCAGCCTGAAGCTAGAGTCATAATTTATCTTGTGCGGAGGGCGAGTGATTTCCTTGGGCAAGAAAATAAATGACCAACAGTGACAGCTGTTTGGGGCGGCAGCCATCCTGCTCAGGGCGCGGAGCGGGAAGGAATTAGCCCTTGTCTTTGGGCTCCGCTCGTCACCTCCTTGGTTGGTCAGAAATGTTCTCATCAAAGCAATGGCTTCTTTTTTTCTTTCCTCTTTGGGACAGAGTTTCTTGACCGCCCCCTTTCCTGCGATTGCATAAACAAGGCTACTCCTGCCTCTAAGCCCAGATTCCCACCAAGATAGCTCTTTCTCTCCCCCGGCTTTTGCAAGTCTCTTGAATTTCATTCTTTGAACCTGTGATTGGAGGTTAAAGTGCACCAGGTTGGAAGGAGGAAGCTCTTAACAATAAAGGTTTGAATATTTAGCTGTGATCAGGTCGCTGCCCTCTCACGAGCTCCCCCCACCTTATCTTTTAAAATGCAAATCGTGTTTCGGGGGGTTGTGCGCAGGGTGCGCGCTGCGCCTGGACGTCTCCAGCCATTGGTGTCTGTGTCATTACTAATAGACTCTTGTAAACACTCGTTAATCACGTAAGGCCGCCGGCCAGGGGCTCCGCGCGCCAGCCTGTGGCGGGTCTTCCCCGCCTCTGCAGCCTAGTGGGAAGGAGGTGGGAGGAAAGAAGGAAGAAAGAAAGGGAGGGAGGGAGGAGGCAGGCCAGAGGGAGGGACCGCCTCGGAGGCAGACGAGCCGCGAGGAGCCAGCGGAGCACCGCAGGCTGGGGCGCAGCCACCCGCGGCTCCGCGCGCCCCTGCATCCCTCCCCTTCGCGCCCTCTCCCACCCGCAGCCTCCAGCATTTGTCCCCAGGCAGCATGGTGAGATCTGCTCTCTGTCCCTCGCCACCATGTACGTGAGCTACCTCCTGGACAAGGACGTGAGCATGTACCCCAGCACCGTGCGCCACTCCGGCGGCCTCAACCTCGCGCCGCAGAACTTCGTCAGCCCCCCGCAGTACCCGGACTACGGCGGTTACCACGTGGCGGCAGCGGCTGCAGCGGCCGCGAACTTGGACAGCGCGCAGTCCCCGGGGCCGTCCTGGCCGACTGCATACGGCGCCCCGCTTCGCGAGGACTGGAATGGCTACGCGCCCGGAGGCGCAGCTGCCGCAGCCAACGCGGTGGCCCACGGCCTCAATGGGGGCTCCCCGGCCGCAGCCATGGGCTACAGCAGCCCTGCCGACTACCACCCACACCACCACCCGCATCATCATCCCCACCACCCGGCCGCCGCGCCTTCCTGCGCCTCTGGGTTGCTGCAGACGCTCAACCCCGGCCCTCCCGGGCCCGCCGCCACTGCCGCCGCGGAGCAGCTGTCCCCCAGCGGCCAGCGACGGAACCTGTGCGAGTGGATGCGGAAGCCAGCGCAGCCGTCCCTCGGGAGCCAAGGTACGAGGCGACGCGCCCCGCAGGAGGGCCCTGGCAAGGCGCGGGCGGCCGCCGTCTGCTGGGCGGGCCGTGCGTCCATCGCGCACTGGGCATCCAGGGCTGTGTGGAAGCTCAGGACCGGGACAGGCGAGGGGAGACATTCAGGGGACCTTCGCTCCTTGGGACTTCACTGGCTGCTGCTCCCGGGAGTGACTATTTTGGGTCTTACAGTCCTGCGTTCAGGGTAGGGCAGAGGAAGGGTTTCCTGTTTTCACCAGTTCCTCATTCACAACCTCGGGACACCTTTGCTAAGCTCCGGTGTATGTCTGCGGGAGCTCTGCCGGCCGAGAGCGGAATCACGTCCTCCCCATTTTCTGCCGCCGGCACTCCTTGAGCAGCTCCTGGCCACCTCCCCGGGGCCTCGTCGACACCATTCATCCGCGCCCTCCTTCCCCGTCTGAACTATCCCCCAAAGAGCGATGGCCTGGGGAGCGGGGAAAGGTGTGGGGAGGTTGCGCGTGGGGCTAGTTTGGCTATTGCGGCCAATTCAAGGGGTTAAAGCTACGTCTAGCAGAGACGGGAAAAGCTGCTGTCGCTGGAGTGAAGGCGCGGGCCCCAGGAGCTAAGGAGAAGGGGGCGCGCCAGTGTCCGTGACCCTTTAGGGACCAGAAGTCGTGGGAGTCATCTGTCGTCTGCAGAGAGAGCAAGGAGAGGGGGAGGAAACCCAGGTGCGGATTCAGCCGCTTCTCTAGACGAATCCGCTTCTCTAGACAGGGGTCATTACTGCCGAAACTTCCCTTCCAAGAGCTGTGTGTGTGTGTGTGTGTGTGTGTGTCCACGCGCGTGTGTCGGCAGATGTTTCAGCAGAGACCCTCAGTTTGTCAGACTGTGGGGCTCCTTGGAGCCGGGTCTGCCTTTTCTGGTGCCAGGATGTGTATGGAAGTGGGACGCAAGTGAGAAATAGGTGTGGTGAGGGGGAGCCCTTTTCGACTCCCCTTTTTATTCCGTAAAGTCTTCCTCATCCCTTAGCGCTTCCGATTTTCTCGCTTTGCTCCTTGATGGCCCTGTGGGGCAGCTTTGCAGGTTAAGGCCACTCTGCAGAGGTTTATAGCCAATTACAGCCGTGTAAATCAGAGCGCCCGTTGGGGGCTGTCTCTGGACACCGGCTTTTGCGTCACTGCACACATGCCGAGAGCATCCTGGTGGGAAACGCCGCTGGGGGCGGGAGAGAAGGCCACGGACTAGCCTCGGGTGGGTCTCAGACCTTCGGTTTGGTCCTTTCCCCAAAAGGAGGCGCCCTTGTCCTAACAGGGCACACTCCAAGACCCGAGCTCCCCTAAACTCTCCTTCCACAGAGTCTGCCTAAGACGCGAGTGTCTCCAGCAGCCTTCAGAAGACCTTTTGCGTGTCGGGGAAGAGTGGCCGCGGGGCTCGGGTCGGTGAGGGGGGAGGGGAAGGCGCAGGAGCTCAGGCCTTGGGGTCAGCAGATGAGAGGCCGCTGTGAAGTCCCGCGCCGAGGTGGCAAGGCCGCACTCGGCGCCGGGCGCCCTTGTGATGTTAATGTGGGAGGCTGCGGTCCGCGGGGCCGGAGCCCGACTCCTCTGCGGAGCGTCATCTGTCAAGGGGCGGAGGGGGGTCGCGGCCCGGCCTGCTTTGATATACACCTTCCCAGCCCTGCCATTGTCTCTTTTAGGGCCCGGAAAGAGGGTGGTGACTTTCGCAGTCAATAATGAATTCTGACAAGTCCTTCTCATCCCTCCCCGCTTCCAGCCCCCTTCCTTGGTTCCCAGGGGGTGCGGGGCGCCTCCAAGGCCCTTGGGGCGCGGGCCGCCGAGCGCACGGGGTCTTGGTCACCTCGTTCCTCTGCCTGCCCCGGGCAGCACCCACGTAAAAACCACTTCGAGGCACCCCAAGGCGAGTACCGCTCTTGGGGTGTTCAGCTGGAGGTACCGGTCAGCGTCCCGCTCTGCAAACCTGGAGGTGTCCTTTACGGCTCCAAATAGACTCCTGTGCCAGCCCTGCCCTCTACTCCCTGCGCGACCTAGTCTGGTTCTGTTTCTCGTCTGTGCAGAGAGGCAGAACGAAGGGCAGCCGCGAGTGGGGCTCCTGTAGTAAAGCGTGTGGGCGCAGCCTGTAAGTCAAAGGCTCAGGACGTGTCAGTTCCCTTCGCGTGTTCAGCCGGCGCGGGGTCAGGCCGCAGCGCCCATTCAAATGCGCCTGCGGGGCAGTGTTTATGTTAATGCGCCTGGTGGGGAGGGGGATGAAAGCCAGGGCCGCCATTTGCTCAGTAGTGGTAATTCAAACAGAATGCGGTTGTTATTAAGGCATTGAAAGGGCTTTTCTTTGATAAGATCGCCTTGTCCTGCATTGTTTGCGGCTGTGTTCCCCTTTCAGCGGCTAGGGGAGCTCCCTCTGATCCTGCCTGTATCTTCCCAGGGCGCTTTTGTTGTGGTTTGCAAAGGGTTTTACCTGAACAAAGTCAGCCTGCGGGGCATTAAACACCTCCAGGCAACTTCCAGCCCCTTTAGATCTCCCTGTCGAAAGGGGCATTGGGCTATAGAACCTGTCCAGTTGCGAGACCACCCCAACCTGGGACGGAGTAGGAGAGTACAGCTCCTGTCCGGGGCTCTCCCGAGAGCCTGTCGCCAGTCTGCTTCCACGGGAGTGAGCCACTGTTTGTCAAGCCCCTTCAGTAAAACAATCAGTCCAAGATTTAATATGTTGACTCAATCCAATGATCATAGATCACTGGTCAGGATCACTCTGGCCGGGTTTGCAGCAGGCATAAATGGAGAATTAAAAAAGAAAAAGTGCTCCAGGCTAACCTTGGCTCTGGCAGGTATAAAAGAGGCCCCAGCAGGAGGGCTCTTCTGCCTGCCTGCATAGGTTACTTCCAGAATTCCACAGGATGACCCTGTTGTGTCTGGGGGATGATTCTGGTGACTTGAGGGAACCAGTCAGCCCCTGCACCCCTCCTTCCACTTGTAGTAAGCAAACAGAATGTAACCTCCATCTCACCCTCACAACAGAACATCCCCAGCTGTTTTCGAGTGGGCTGCCCTCCCTGTGGGCCTAATAATCTGGATATTCCTGGCCCCTGGCCACTCCCCTGTCCCCTTTGCTTTTCTAGTACTATATTCGGTTTATGGAAAGGGCTGGCTAGGCTACTTTATCTTCTATGAGAGGTTGTAGTTTTTCTTGCTTTTTAAAAACCACTTAACCCCAAGGGTCCTATAGTTACCCTGGCAGGCCTCACACTCTTCCCTCTCCCCAGGATCCTCTGGGGGGGGTCTTGTCAGACTTGGCAGGAACCAGCCAAATCTTGGCCCCCCACGGTGGTGGAGGAAGAGAAATGGCCCCTGGGTTAGGGAGGTTTGTCATTACCCATGACTGATGGGTTGCCTTGTCCTTCTCAGCCCAAACTTCTCTTTCCTCCACAGTGAAAACCAGGACGAAAGACAAATACCGCGTCGTGTACACGGACCACCAGCGGCTGGAGCTGGAGAAGGAGTTTCACTACAGTCGCTACATTACCATCCGGAGGAAAGCCGAGCTGGCCGCTACGCTGGGGCTCTCGGAGAGGCAGGTGGGAAGCGCCCTGCTCCCCTAGCCCTCACCATTGCCTGGGGGAGGCCAGGAGGAAAGAGATAGAAAACAGAGGCCAGGGTCCACCTACTACTGTGGGCAGATTAAAGGACAAGAGCATTTCCCTTTTGGGTACTTTAAAAAAAAAAGACTTTCTTCTCCCTCTGCGTGTCTTTTCTGATGGTACTGATTTTTTATTTCTATTTTGAGGAACCCAGGAAGAACAAGAAAAAGCCATGAGTATTACTTTAATACAGTATTCCATTTGGGTCAATAAAGACCTCTCAAGGACCTGTTCTTTTTGTGCCCAGCGCTGGGAAAATAAAAATAATGAAGAGCCCAGTCTCTGCTCATAAAAACTAAAGGGGCAAGAGTGGGCTCATGAACACTGCATATAGCCTATTAAGTAAAACAAAACAAAGCAAAAAAAAAAATACCGTCCAAACTCACAGCCAGGAAACTCCACATTAAATCTCATTTCCAGCTCCCAGGTGAGGAATATTGCATTTCAGTTTAGCTATGAAGGGCCAAAGGTTGTCCTGTGAAGTACAGCTAGCCCTGGCCTCCTCCTCTTGTGGAGAGGAACTTGCAGCAAGTTTCTCTTTTCCTTGGTTTTGAGACTGTACATTGGCAGGAAGGGCTCATTTGGGAAGAAGTGTGGGGAGTAAGGAAGAAGGAGAACCCTTCTCATGAGGCTGAGTTGGGCCTGTGTGGGTGGCAAGCTATGAGGCAGATACATCCAGTGAAGATTCTAGAAGAGTTCAGAGTCCTTGTGTTGGAGAGGAAGATATTGGTGCTAATGCTCTTCTTTTCTCTCACACCCTTATCACCATCTTCTGTTTTGCCATTTTTAGGTTAAAATTTGGTTTCAGAACCGCAGAGCAAAGGAAAGGAAAATCAACAAGAAGAAATTGCAGCAGCAACAACAGCAGCAGCAGCCGCCCCCGCCGCCTCCCCCACAGCAGCCTCCCCAGCCACAGCCAGGCCCTCTGAGAAGTGTCCCCGAGCCCCTGAGTCCCGTGTCCTCCCTGCAAGGCTCAGTGCCCGGCTCTGTCCCTGGGGTGTTGGGGCCAACAGGGGGAGTATTAAACCCCACCGTCACCCAGTGATCCCTGGTGGTCTGCGACGGTGGCAGAGCAATTCAGGGCTGAACGGCCAAGAGCACGGACTAGGCTAAAATCCTCAGAAGAGACCCCTCCCGGCCTACCCACATTTGTCCACCCATAATCTCTGCTCTCAGAGGGAAAATGGGGGCCAGGAATAGAGACAAGTGGGATTGGGGACCTCAAGGACGATATCTTCCAGATTTTTTACTTTTTTCAGTCTTTCTACTGGCGAGGATACAGGAAGTGACTACTGGCACTTCATTTGGTACTGGCAGAAGCGCTCAATACCTGGACTGGCCACAGTGACCAGGCTTTCGACCCTTCTACCCCAGCTCTTTGCCTCCAAAATCTGCAGGCTGCATCTGTGGCTGGAGCCAAGGGGAAGGGCACTATGTAGGCCCACACAGCTGCTTCCTGCTCCCTACCTGCCTAGGACCAGCTGGCCCTCCTGCCTAGGGGCACGCAAGATTTGAACTGCAGAAGCCAGAGGCAGCTAAGATAGAAAGCTGGACTGAGCAAAGACTGCACAACCCCCAGGTGGTCGTTGGTTTTCTTTTCCTCCCTTCCCAGACCAAGAGGCTTGGCGGGTGGGTGTGCCTTTGTGATGTGAGGGGGTGGTTTGCAGACTCCAGGCCTGACATGGGAGGCCCAGCCACAGGACCTTGTTTAGAAAGCCTGTCACCAGAGCTTCTCTGGGCTGAATGTATGTCAGTGCTATAAATGCCAGAGCCAACCTGGACTTCCTGTCATTTTCACAATCTTGGGGCTGATGAAGAAGGGGAGTTTTTGTTGTTGTTGCTGCTGTTTGGGTCATTGATCTGGGTAACATCCAAGTCGGCCTTTTAAAAGCCTTCTGGATCCGTGGGGAGAGAAGTGATATGGTGAAGGGAAGAGGGGGTATCTGAACACACCTGGCTTTTTTCTAAAAAGAAAAAAAATGATAAAGGAAAACTTTATACATATTTCAGATTCTGTAAATTATCTTCTTCAGATTTCAACTGGAATTATTTTTTTCTAAGAAAAAAAATCTTCTGTTTACAAGCTACAAGTAGAAAAATTCAGGGAGAGGGTGGAGAAGGTTATCTGGTCAGCCCCATTTTACCCCAGAGCGTCAGACGCCTGAAGGAGCAGGTTCTGAGACCTTCCCTGCCCCCAAGCGGGAGTCCAGCCTTGGACTGTGGAATGTGTGGTTTCCCTGGGGGTGCCTTTGGGCAAAATGCACATCTGAATGGTCAGCTGCTTTCCAGCTGCCGAGGAATTATAGGGGGTGGGGGAGAGAGCCTCCTCACCACACCTCAATGCAAACACCAGGCTACTCCCTCACTGACCCTCTCCTTCCTAGCTATGCCCCTCGACCCAGCCAGTTCAACACACGCATTATGTAAAAGAAAACAAAAAAAAAATTTTTTTTTTCTGTTTTCCCTAGACAATGTTTCCATGAATGTAGGCCTGAATCACTGGGCATTTTCCTAGGTCCTTTCTGCCTACACTCCCTTCCTTGGCCCGAAGTGTCTTTTACCGCGCTCTCACCCACCACGGACAAGAATTTAAGAATCAGCATGAGAAGATCCAAGCAGTGGTAGTTGCTTAGTATCTGATCCTCTGGGGACGGGCCTGCAGCCCTCGAGAGTCTGGGTCTTGGGTCCGTGGAGGCCGGGGGCTGGGCCCTCCGAAGGGCCCGGGAGCAAGAGCTTTGCCCTCCACTTCCGCTTTAGCGCCTAGGGAGCGCCTTCACCGAGGGAGTAGGCGCCGGGAGGGCTGTCGGGGAGGCTGAGCCCCGCTGGGAGAGCGCAGGAGGTGACATGCCCCCTGCAACACCTCCCCAGGTCCGCGGCTCTTCCGCGTGGCGTGTTCCTCTCCGGGATTGGGAAAGGGGCTCTGGAAGCTGGGCCCGCTGGCTCCTGGCCTCGGAGCTGCCGGGAAGGGTGTGTGTGTGGGGGGGGGGCTGCCCACCGAGGGAGCTCCCGGTTCAGGGCCGGGTGATCTCGCTGCCCCGGGGACCCCGGCTCGGCACCGGGAGAGCTCAGCACTGCGCCCTGGCCGCGCCCACATGCCCGCCCCTAGCCGCCGCCGCGGTTGCTATGCGTTGCTGTGAAACGCCTGTCAATAAACCTTGTTTGGACAGTGAAGCAAGAGCACAAGGGTTGTTTGCTTAGTGGTTAGAGGTTCAAAAGTCGGCATTGTCCCTCTGCAAGCGATTACAAGTTCTTCCCCTTCCCGGGGCTTGGCCCCCGTGTGAGTGAGATATAGGGGCGAAGGGGCGCTCTCTGGGCTGCTCTCCGAAATGCAAGCCACTGGCTCGCAGCTGCGGGTGACTATCAAGCCTCCCAAGCTGCGGGAAAGGCGCAGAAACCAGAGCCCCAAAGCGCGGCTACTGCGCTTCCTACGCCATGTCACCTCCGGAGCAAATCTAGGGAACACCGTACTGGACGGGAGTAGGGCAACGCAGCTTGAATTCGGAGGGGCTTGCGCGGGGCTCGCGAGGTTATTTTAGAGCCGCCACAGCTCCGGAGCTCCCTAGCACTGGGCTGGGAGGCGGATCCCCGAATCCCACTTCCTTGGATACTTTTGGTCATAGGCTCTGGCCGCCAGGGGGCGCTCGCGCTCTGGGGTGCGCTCTGCCTGGTAGCCACCCGGAAAGGGCCCCAGATTTTGCCCAGCCCAAAGTACAACCTCCAGCAGTCTCTCTCACTTTAGGCTGCTCCCACATTGGGGCACCAAGGTCTCCTTAAGATGGCCATGTTGAAACTAAGTTCAGGGGCTGGGGCAGGAGTTATGATCGCGTGCCCCAGCCCCCCAAAACAAAGCAAACCACCCCAAACCCTCAAAAACTAAGTTCACTCACGGGAGATTCTTGGATCTGTTGACTGTTTAAAAAAACAAATTTGGAGGAGGGGCTTTCTACCATTATAAAAAGGGTCCCTTTGCATAAGTTGTTTCCTTTTTAAAAATTACAATAAACTCTGGCTGGTGGTGCAGGCCTGTAATTCCAACACTGGGAAGGTGACCGAAGGAAGATCTCGAGTTCGTGGCCAGCCTGAGCTATATACTGAGGCTCTAAAACAACAAGGCAAAACAAAACAAAATAGAAATTACAGTGATATGGCCACGGTGTTTATATATGGTAAGAGTGGTAATCTAAGATAAATAAAGTAATAAAATGTACCAGTACTGTGGAAAGTATGTTTAAAAAGTTATATTATGGAGAGAAAACAGCTCGAATTTTTTTAATGTGAACAATTTGTGGCTGTATCATATTCATCCAATAAAGTTAACAAGATGGGCTGCTAATGAAAGCAAGGAAAGTTTCCTTATTTCTTATACTATCTATTAAGATTCCTACATTTGTTAAGAAAACAAATCTTAAATAGCAATTAAAATACATAAAACAGCAATATTCTTGCTGTTGTTATTCACAACCACTCAGAAAAAAGAAGAAAGCAACAGGCAGAAATGAAAGAAATCTCAGCTTCAGAATGGCAAGAAAAGATATGTGTTTTAAGGGTCACTATTTGCACCTTGCCTGCAGCCATAGCCCTGTGGAATCCGATCCCGTCAGATCTTGGAAGCTAAGCAGGGTCGGGCTTGGTTAGTACCTGGATGGGAGACTGCCGGGAACACCAGGTGCTGTAGGCTTGGGAGAAGGACCTGGCAACCCCCTCCCAAAAATCAATCTGCCATTGAAAACCCTATGAACAGCAAAGAAGCACTGACAATAGTGTTTCCCCTGTTGTACAGAGGGTCACTATGAGTCGGATACCGACTCGATGGCACCTAACAACAACAACAACATTTGCACCTTGTTTTAGAGATGGGCTGCTACCCTCCATCCTGTTGACCTTAGGGAGATCACAGTTCTGAGCTCCACTTCCCCATCTGTAATATGGGAATCAGTGGAGGTAACGTAAGCAAATCAATCTTTACAGCATACACTTAAGATTAGACCCTAATAATGATTGAGCTGCTTTTTTTTTTTTTAATCATAAACCATTCTCTGTAAAGTGCTCTGGGGCCCCTACAAAGAAACTTTGAGCAGGATAATTCCTCAAATCCCGATAGAATAACCTTTCCCCAAAACTTTTTTCTATGCCTTTATCCTTGCTTACTTTGTCAAAATAGCCTCAAGTCTGTGGTCTACTGATTTCCACCCGCAGATGCAGATGTCTGTGTATAATCTTCAGTGGCAAAGCACTAATTCATATTCCAGATGTTACTGATCTGATAGCTTCCTTGTCCTTTTATCTACTAAAAGAAATGTCCCCAAACACATCTAGTTTCTAGAATAATCAAGATTAGTTAAGGATATTGCTGAGAACCTCCTTATAATTGGTCAGTATATTCTTTTAGTGCAAAAGGAGCCAAGTGGCAGATACTCTAACTAGATGGCATCAAATTTTTCTTTATTTTAAAATACTTTGCATCTCAACATCTCCATATTAATTCTATATTCTTCCAGGGTCCATCCAAAGGGCCTGCCCTGCTTTTAATTCTCTAAAGGCTGCGTCATTCCTAGAAGTCATGTTAAGGCAAGCATTTTATTGTAGTTCTCATGATTAAATGAGTTTTGCTTTGGAGGATAAGAAAATAAAATCAGCCAGGTATGGTGGTGCACCCCTGTAATCCCAGGATTTGGAGGTCTGAGGCAGGAGGACAAATGCGAGTTCAAGGCCATCCTAGTCTACATTGTGAGTTCCAGGATGGCCTGGGCTACATGTGAAGATCCTGTCCCAAAAACAAAGAAAAGAAAAAGAGTTATAGCTAAATTATGTAGACTAACTTGTAAAAAGTTATCTTCTTAAATCTCACATAGATTATATAAACTTCTGACTCCTGTATCCCTAACATTCATTTTTCCTTTTCCTCTTGCTCTTCTGTAAGAGGTCACACTATGATTATAGAAAACCAAGCAGGTTTTAGAGATAGCTGTAGGACTAGCTGAATGATATTGGACCATAAATTATCACTCAATGTCTTATTTCCCTAGCTACAAACTGTAGGAAATATATATACTTCTTATGTCATGACTTTCTAGAAGATTGTAAAATTAGATCTAGGAAAAGCTCTCAAATTCAAAAATAGGATCTACCAGTTCCAGAAATTATATCAACATTTACCTTGACATTCTTCTTGGAGGAATCAGCCTAGAGAAGGTGGGGTCAAGCACATAGGTGACCTTTTGGCTCCTGTGTCTCTAGTACCCAAACATTACATTTGTTTTAACAATAGTGTTTCCAAATTGGAATCTGTCATTAACCACCTAACCATGTATAGATAACATCAACTAAGTTACCAAGCCTCCAAGTTAAATGGGTAGTTTCTTCTTTCTACAAGACCCTAGGAATCCTGTGCTAGAGATCTAATCCACAAACCTAAAACACAAGCAGCTTTTTTCCTCCTCTTTTCTTTGTGGTTCTGGGGATTGAACCTAGGACTGCGCACTGCGAGGCAAGTGCTCTCCCACAGATCCATATCACTGGAACACAACCAATTCTGATTCACGAAGACTTCCCTGAGATGAAATGATTACCAAACCATCATTTTATGTGGACGAATTTACTTAAAAAGCAATATTTAGTTTACATATTAACATTATGTGTTCAGTATTTTTTTGGTAAGTAGGAACCCTAGGCAGTTCATGAATTTTAATATGTGAATGTTAACTTCTAGGAAAGGAATTCTTTTCTAATTGTTCATATGCCATCAAAGGATTGACAACAGGCTATCATAGCAGTGTAGCTGTAGTATGACAGTATAATAGCCCTTATACAAGTGGTAGTTGATAAATGCTTCTCCAACCTCAGGAAAGCAAATACTGAAAAACAATGTAGGAGGCAGTTATTATAGTACAAACACACAATGGCTTGTTGTGTGGTGCTTAAATAATTTTAACTTATTGATGATTAATACAATCACTAACAAGGATTATGTACCTAGACCACAGATTAGGAGTTGTTAAAAATGACCTGTGCTGGCTCTGTCTTCTACTCATGAGAGATGTATTGTTCTTTCACTTCATTTTGCAGACAGCATTGTTAGGGTGTATGTGCACTGCCAGAAACAAACAGAAAAAATATATTATGAAGCCAGAAGCACAGACAACTGTTTAATAAGTAGCAAAAAAGAAGCATGCAGGAAGAACAAAAAGACAGACTGTCTGGAATATACACATTAAAGATAAAAGTATTTTTTCCTCAAACCAGTTTCTTAAAAACAATGCATATTTCCGAAATTCAATTCTTCTAATTATTTGCATTTGTTCCTATTATAATTTTAGATGTCTGTTAGTGGTATATTGATATACACATAGCACATCAGACATTGATTCAGATCCTGGTAACTAGAAAGTGCCAGGTCTTGAGCATAGTCATAAGTCTCCCCAAAACAACAATCAATATTTATTTATTTCTAGGGCTAGCCTTGAAATATATATCCAGTGTTATAATCGTTTCTCTTGTGTGAGCGCTTGACCAGAACGGATATTCATCAAATATGATCATTCCGTCAGAAACTGTTGAGTTGGTAAATTTTTAAATGGATTAGTTAGTATTAAATAAATGTGGATGCCACATTTGCAAATCTAAAGCCAAACAAAAACAGGCAAGAAGCTAGCTGTTTCCTCAGCCAGAACTTTTAGTTTATTTTTTCCTTCTCACTCTGCTTCAGAGAAACGACTCTTTGGATTATAAACGTGAATGTTTTAGATAGAAAAAAATGGAAGAAAGTGTGTTCTTTGCTCATGTTCAAATAGTCCAGATGTCCAAAAATACGTCCGAAGGACGCATGAGCCGACTCTCAAGGAACCTGACTCCGGTGGAGCCATGACAGGAGATTCAGCTCAGGGGGCCACGGCCTCGCCCTGCCCCTTTCCCCGAGGCCTGGTGGGACCAGCCCCGCTTGCTCCTCCCACTCCCACGCCGAAGTTCAAGTTCCCCGACTTCTCCAAAGCCACCTAGAGCGACCGTGCAAGCGACCGTGCAAGCGCCTGGGCCGCCCCATCTCCTAGCAGGTGTCCCACGTTTCTCGCCCGCAAGGGGCTGCGCTCTGACGACGGGAGTCAGGCCCCGTACCCGGCCGCTCCGGGGGCACCTCCGCCGCGGCCTGGGGTCTCCGAGGGCGAGCCGGGCGCCTCCCCAGGGCGCGGGCGGATGAGCCTCCTGCGGGGAGCTGCGCGTGGCCTGGGAGCCCGGGGAACGCCGCCCGCCGACCCGGAAGTGGCGCCGCGAGATTCCGGCCGTTTGTTTTCCGCTTCTTGTTCCGGACAGTTTGGTTTCGGAGTTGCCTTCGCTCGTCATAGTCAAGCATACCCTGGTTTTTAAACTGCTCGGGCCTCCTGGCGCGGACGGGCGGAAGTCCTGGGCCACGGGCGCAGACACGACCCCGGCTGAAAACGGCCGGCGTGGCTTTGGCCCGCTGGAGCTGAGCGGCCCAGGCCCGTGGTGGCGGCTGCCAGGACATGCCGCTTCATTTTGCCCGGGAGCCCCCACGACGGCGATGCTCGCGGCAGGATCGAGGCTGTGCGCGCAGACGGCCTCCGTGCGCCGCGCTGAGCCCCGCCGCGCGGAGCCCCGCCGCGCCGCAGCCGCACAAGCGCTAGGATCCCGGCAGGCGGCGCTGCTGCTCCGGCCGAGCCCAGCGCGGGGGCCCTCGGACTCCGTCCCGCGTCCTGCGTCCTGCGTCCGACTGAGTGCTGAGGCGCCAGGCGGGGACTGGGAGGGCAGGGGCAGCCGCCCGGAGGCTCTGGGAGTCCCGCAGCCCTTCTCTGCCTTTTTGGCTGCTTCCTGGCCTCCTGGCTGGAGGTCGGCCCTAAGGGACGTCACCTCACACAGGGTGCGAACCAGCCTACAGCTTTCTGCCTTTTCCTGGCCGCGATGTGGCACTTTCGCCCCAGCCCCTTCTCTTCACAGCCACTAGAAGTACCGGCCTGTGCGACCTCGGCCGAGGCCATGTGTCTTAGAGCCCGGTTGCGGTCCAAGCTTGGTTCTGTCTCATCTCAGACAAAGGAACACCTCTCTGGTTTGCCCATCACGAGCTCCAAGCGGGGCGCGCTGGCTCGCACCTGTGGTACCATCTCCTGGGGAGGATGAGCAGAGGTTCCCTTGAGCCCAGGAGTTCTAGGCCAAAATAAGAGCCCGCCTTCCTTAAAAACAAGCAAAACCCAGGTCACGCCATTTCCTGGGTCCTGGGAAATCTGATTTCTCCCTGCCTACTTGGTTAGTGGGTTTGAAGGCTGACCCTACTGTACCCACTTAGGGGAATGGGGGTGGGAGGAGAGTGAAATCACTCTTAATCTCATACCATAGCTAAATAATTTACTAAAGGTCTTCTCTCTCTGCCAATTCCTTTCCCAGCACCACTGCCCTTCCTGCTTTGTGAAGCCTGGGGCCCAGAAAGGCCAGGTCTTAATAAAAATTAGTATTAGTGGTGGAAAGTGCTTGCTACGACTTGTCCAACATCTGGCCTTTCTACTCTGCCTTCCACCTCCTCCAAGCAAGCCCTCTCTGGCAATTCTTTTAGACACAGAGGTGAGACTTGTACTTAGGAGTACATTCCAGAAGCAAGGACATTTGGATTATGTTCTATCTAAACCACATCCTTCTCTGGTTCCCAGAATCGCTGAAAGTGGCAAAGGTCGAGCTTGCATGCGGTAGCGCCCCACAGAAGCAGAGTCTGCCGGCCTCCTCGGGGGCTGGGGCTCAAAGCATAGTAAAGAGATAAGACAGGAGAGTAGCAGACTCCATGGGAGAGGTACCTACGGGAATGGACCTAGCCGAACAAACCAAGCAGAGCTGGGGAAGCAAAACGTGCCAATGCTCAACGCTTAAAAATACTAAAGGGCAACAAAGTGTGGGGATCTCTCCTCCTGGAGGCCTACGAGGAAGACGAGGTCCCACGAACGCACCGGAGGCGAGCACCCACGGAGACACATAACCACTCCGGGAGACTTTCAGGGAAGTGACTCAAATTTTATTTAGCGGCTCATCCTTACCTGCAGTTGCTTACATATTCTCTGTGTGGCATTGTCCAGTGTGCCCTGTCCACCTATGGGAAGGGACGCGGGAGGGGAGGGGAGGAAAACCCTCCGAGGCCGCGCGCAGAAGACCGCCCACGCCCACCCCAGGGCCATCTTGGCTTCTAACCACAAAGCCCAGGACAGGCGCGCCTCATCAGCCTTCTTTTTTGGGGGGGGAGGGGGAATGCTTCAGGGCTCGAGGTGGGCTAGATAAGCCTTTGGCCAAGCAGAGTCATGTCTCTCCCCTACAACAAACAAGTACTGTACAAAGAACACCAGAGAACATCAAGGACGCTTTCCCCTAATGGGTGTGTAAAGGATCCAGGCACACTCTATTTCCCATAGTAAAGGCTGGTTTGGCTTACGCTTCTATTAATGCTCGTGCACTTTTTTTTTCTTTTTGTAGTGCGGAGGATGGAATTTAGGACTTCATGCGTGGTAGGCAAGCAGTCTACCACTCAGCTACATCCCAGCCCTAGCACAAGCATTTCTTTTCAACAAATTTAAACAAAGTTAACAACGTTTCCTCCATCTTTTAAATTCCATCTACGTGGAATATCAATGTCACTCTGCCTCTCTTTTATAAAGATATTTGCAATGTTATTTAGGGTCTACGTGAATAATCTAGAATGATCTATCTCCCCATCTCAAAATTCTCTGTGTGTGTGTATGTGTGTGTGTGTGTGCGTGCATGCACGTGTACACGCACTGTCGCACAGACATGCTTTTCTGTGTGTGTGGTGCTGGAGACCAAACCCAGGACTCAAGCATTCAAGGCAAGCGTTTTAGTACTGAGCTATACCTCCAGCCCAGGATCTTTAATTATATCTGCAAAGATTTTTCTTTTGGTTGACTTTTGACAGTGTTTGCTGTATAAGGTAACATTCATGGCTTCCAAGAATTAATACAAGGATATCTTTGTTCATTTGTCTTTTTTTTTTTTTTTTTTTTGGTGGTGCTGGGGATTGAACCTAGGATCTCATGTATGATGCTAGGGAAGCAAGCACTCTACCACTAAGTTGCATTCCCTGCCCAAGACATGGATATCTTTTCTGGGGCCATTTTCCTGCCTACCACCATGGCATTGCTGCAAGGGATTGTATGGTATGTGTCCCTTTCCCTTCTCTTCCCCTCCCCTCCCCTCTCCTCCCCTCTCCTCCCCTCC